>QMFG01000162.1:27085-45107 GCA_003314545.1 Ramaria sp. MG151 | reverse complement strand
CCATTCGGAAGAAAGAGCGAATGGGAATGAGTCCATGATGGTTAGGGAGTAGTCAAGGTACATATATACTAATTAAAGGCCATAGGAAACACAGAACAAGGGTGGTAGGAAAATTGTGAATGAAGAAGAATTTTAACGAACCCATAACACTCTTGAAACATGTTTCCGAATCGCGTGGCTCTTCGGGTAGGGGGAGCCATGCCCAAATCTTTCGGAGAATAAGTATGAGAGTCTAGAACATTCATATCGTTAAGCCTGATGATATGGCAAGTCATCGCAAGCTTTGAGTGAATGTGAACGACTCAATTCATAATTTCATGGTGAAAGATGGGGATAGTGATGGGGATAGTCAGGGTGCTTCTTTTCTAAAAAAAGAATATGATGGGACCTGACCAATGATTGTTCCACAAGGGTTGTTTCACTAGATGGAGTGTTTGAGTCAAAATGATAGATAAAAGAATTGTTGAATAGCATTGATGGTCATGCGGATATGTTACTTCGGACTTCGGACCAAATGCTTCGGGTTTCGGACGAGATGTTTCGGAAGGATTTGTTCGGGACAAGGACAATGTGAATCTAGTGCCCAAATTGTGATCATGACAGTTTGCCCTACTAAGATTGACAGTTAGTTCATTAGATGTTGATTCCCTAAAAACACTCAATTTACCACCAGTGTGAAAACATTTATTGTTTCAGTTACTGCTCCAGACATTTTACACTGGGAGTTATAAATGTAGCCCAAACATATTCCAGAGAATTTCCAGATTGTAGAATATAAGATATGTACAATGCATATTCCAGACATTTTACACCAGAAGTTATGTAATGTAGCCCAAACATGTTCTGGAGAATTTTCCAGTGGAATATAAAATATGTACAATGTGTCAGAATTCAATTATCAAGGATAAATGTTATAGATGAATGTAGTGTTAGTAGTAATGCTCGAAAATGTTTCAACACTAATAGAATGATATTTGAAAGCGAATAGAAATCCTACAGTAAAAGCGAATAGCTTTTGGAATGTCTGCGAAGAGGTGCATAGTTCCAAAGAGATAGATATTCCAAAAGGATTCTATCTCGTGGATTGAATGAACCTTTCAGTCCATGTCGATCACAGCCAATGGTCTCACATTCTTTCAAAGTGTATTTAAACCAATGTAGATGAGTTTTAGAGTACTTACTTAAATGTGAAGTTGCTGTTCAAGGTAGTTTACGACGAGTTGGCAAGTTGGAGTAGAACAATCAAGTAGATGTACAATAATTGAACTAGGGAATATACATGCGGATGTGCTAGCTATATACCGAATGGTTTGGGAGAGAGAGCAAATGGGAAAGAATCTGTGAGGATCAGAAAGTAGCTAAGGTACATGTATACTAGTTAAAGGCCATAGGAAACAAATAACAAGGGTTAAAGGAAAATTGTGAATGAAGAAAAGGATAAACAGATTAACAACAACTCCTGAAACATGTTTCTGAATTGCGTGGCTCTTCGGGTAGGGATAGCCATGCATAAATTTTTCGGAGGGTAATTATGAGAGTCTAGAACATTCATATCATTGAGCCTGATGATATGGCATGTCACTGCAAGCTTTGAGGGAATATGAATAACTCAATCAATAAGTTTATGGTGAAAGATGGGAATAGTGATGGGGATAGTCAGGGTGGTTCTTTCTAAAAAAAGAATATGATTGGACCTGGCCAATGATTTGTTTCACTAGATGGAGTGCTTGAGCCAAAGTGATGGATAAAAGAGATGTTGGATGAAAGTGATGGAAGTGTGGCAATGTTGCTTCGGAGTTTGGAAGAAATGCTTTGGAAGGATTGCTTTGGAATGAGGATGATGTGAATGGGATGTCCAATTTGTGATCGTGACACAATGCATATTCCAGACATTTTACATGTAGCCCAAACATGTTCTGGAGAATTTTCCAGATAGTGGAATATAAAATATGTACAATGCATATTTCCAGACATTTTACACCAGAAGTTGTGTAATGTAGCCCAAACATGTTCTGGAGAATTTTCCAGATTGTGTTAAAGATAGAGAGTAACAGGAGTAATGTGCTTATATCAGTGATTTAGTCATAAGTTGCTATGCCTTTAGATACCTTTAGAAATATAGGTGGAAAAGTGCAACTAGTTGGGATTAGTTCATGATTCCAAGTTATGAAAACCCCAGAGAGTCAGAGAAGTTTCTGACTTCACAACTAATTTGAACCATTGAACTTCACTGGAATGTAAGGCAGCAGGTAGAACTTTGACTAATATCTGAATGGCTGGCTTTTTTTGAAAGTATGCAGAATACTCTCTAGTACTCTCTAGAATCGCTGGCGCAGATAGCTTGCTGAATAATTTCCTCGAAATGGGAGACATGTTGTGGGCCGTTGTGGTGAATTTTTGTTGTTTCCATCCAATGATGTGGTTTTGCCAACGTAATGAGCCGCCGTAGTTATCAGGTGATTTTCTCATCGTCATCCACGGTTCTCAGGCTGTTTGTAGTACCGGAAATATGCCAGGTCATATTTCCTGCTCTTCGCTATCATGATCTCCCAGATACAGACAGAAGCTCAAGCAAGCAATGAGTCAAGTGTCCTGAACATCAAACCATCAAGCACTGCACAAGTGCAGCCTACGGCTAAGGGATTCCAAATTCCACAATTCCCAACATTCAACTCTGTCGAAGAGAAGCGTCAGCATGTCAAAGAGCGCTTGGCTTGCGCGTTCAGGTACTTTTCCACGAGATTGTTATGCCTGTCGATCTAACTTAATTAACATCCAGAATATTCGCGAAATATGGATACGACGAAGGTAATCTATCCGTGCCTTTGCAATTATGAGATACTCAATGTGAATTGGTACCAGGCGTCGCGGGACACATTACAGCTCGTGATCCAGGAAATCGCGAGCATTTTTGGTACGTGTATTTTGAATGAGAGAGACACGTCTAATCTCTTTTCAGGGTGAACCCCTTTGGTGTCCCTTTTGCGACAATGACCGTATCCGATCTTCTTCTGATTGACCACCACGGTAATATCATTGGAGGCGGAAAACGTAACTCAATCAGCATACCCGCGTGGAGCAAAATATTTACATCTGTTATATGTAGCAAACCGACAAATTTACAATCGTGCTGCCTATTGCATCCACGCTGCGATTCATTCTGCTCGGCCCGATGTAGACGCGGCAGCTCACTCGCACTCTATCTATGGCAAAGCATTCAGCACACTAGGAAAAACTTTGGGTATTCGTTCTTGTTCTTTGAAATGCATCATTTATATAAAATGCGCCGCCGTTAGACATCACGAATCAGGATGTATGTGTGTTCTATGAAGATCATGCACTTTACCCGAATTTTGGTGGCGTTGTCATTGCGGATGAAGAAGGCGCGAACATTGCGAAGTATCTCGGCGACAAGAAAGCTCTGATTCTGCAGAACCATGGGATATTGACCGTTGGTCAGACGGTTGAAGAAGCCGTAGCATGGTTCATCAAGTAGGTACCATATAACGATGGTGATCGTTCGTCAGCTATTGTCTAACCACTATCGATGTCCATGTGAAGGCTCGAAAATGCTTGTCAAGTGCAACTCCTTGCAGACGCAGCTGCTCAAGGTACCAATACTACAACAATCAAGATTTCTCATGAAGAAGCCAAGTTCACGTGCGTGCTTTCTCAGCGTCAGAAGACGTGTCGCTCATTGAATTTATTGTAGCCACGATCAGACTGGATCATCTGAAGGCGGTTGGTTTTCAGGTACCCCATACTTTGACGTAGGTACTGAATGCACGCGGATTCAAGATGTTCTGACCAGTTAATAGGTTATTGATGCGGAAACCGGTGGCTCTTACAAGTTGTAATCAGATCTTTCTAGCGAGTGGATTAATGGCAGACAAACTGGTTGACTATCTAGTTCTTTGGCATTGAATGAATGTTTGGTATCAGCAGCAGGATTATATACATCTATCTCTTGCCACAGCTATGGTTTATTGTAGGGGGTTTTCTTTCTTGCAAGGTAGAGAATCTTAACTGGACCAGAGACTTAACATTTGCTGTTTTTGGCCTGATCATCCGGTATCTCATCTCTGCGAGGTGAGTAGCTTAGCATGATCTTTGTTAAGAGCTGGACAATTATAAAGGATTTGAGAGTGACCAAAGATTCAAGGTGGGCTGAGGTTTGGCAGCCCAGGTCAGACAGGGCATGTCTTCAGCTTATGTGCTGTGCCAGCTCAGTGTCCTGTCTGTACATTTAAGGTGGGCCCAAGGTTATCTGAGGCTCAGGCATAGCCTCAAGGAACAGAGCATGTACTGTACTTTATTATCTGATTTTAGTCAATATTAGAACTGAGACTAGTATACATGAGTGAGGTCTTACATAGAATAAGCGACAAAACTGTTTGCACATTTGTAAGTTTAAAAATTGTATATCTAATAGGAAATTTAATATAATTTTAAAAATTCTCAGAATGTTATAACAAATGTTCTAAGTTCTCATCTATCTTATGAAAAGGGAATCTAGCAAAGCCATCTAGAACTTCCCAGGATAAGGTTATTTCTTATCCCATGTCTCATTCAAACAGTTTTGTTGTTGACAGTAAATGAGTGAAAAAAAAGTTAAAATTGGAGGCTTTTACTGAGGTATATGAAAGGATAAGTCCAATAAGTTGTGAACTGGCAACTCAGTAGGGAATTAATTGAGCTAGCTAAAGAATTATATTCCTCAGTGGTGTCAAGCACTGTATATTGAATGAACACTACCTGAAGAATCATACTACAGAATTTTCAGTCACTAGAACTACATATATTTATACATTGGGCTCACCTCCTCAGCAGTGTCAAGCACTGAGAAGAAGGACTATGTAGATATGTCTCACCTACATATATATTCCAACCAGCCCTTTAGCACTTGCTTGGGTTAGGCAACCAAAATACTAGGATGCTTGTGTATACTTGACCTGGAAGCAAAAATAGTGGGCCATGTGGATAGTAGTATAGAAGATAAAAGAATAGGAGGATAGGAAGTTTAAAGCTATAGATAAAACTATCTAAGAAGACAGTTAGTTAACTTCCAGTTACTACAGAATATTTGACTCACCACCTCAATGATACAAATTACTAAGGGGTTCATCTGTAGCTAGCCTGGCTACTGTATAGCTAAGGCCCTCCCTGGCTGGTAACCAAGTAATAAAAGATCCCCTGTCTATCTGGACTTGTCTACAAGTCCATTAGACATCTACCTAAATGTAAACCAAATAACTAAAGCATTAGACAGAGGATGGCTTAGCTGTACTTGCATCTTTGTCCCTCTCCTTATATCCAGCACTTAAGTACCTGTGCAGATATCTTGGGGTGTGCAATATCAGAATTACTCCAATATGCTTTTGTTTCATTTTTATCAAAAAACATAAAACATATAGAGATTATATAATATTTGGCTTAACATGAAGGTAGATTGCATACATGCACCCCACACACCTCCTCAAGCTTAATATATTCCTAGTTTTTCAATTAGGATTTTGGCTCTAGGGCTTGGAAACCCTTCTGTGAGATTATTTTCCATCATCTGATCTGTTAGAATATATTCAACTATGATCTTCTTTGACTCAATTGTATCTTGGACAAAATATAATTTTATGTCAAATGCTTGGTCCTGTCAGAACCTGACCGAAACCTCGGGCCTCTGGGCCCGAATCCCTGACCATCACGTTTCATCTATTCCTACCTCCTGTTTGATCTCTTCCCCTCATAGCTTACGACCCTGACCTCGGTCACTCGGTCACCGATCCCCGAACCCTCTCGTATATAATTCGCTCATTCATGTACATGATAATCAGTTCTGATATCAACTAAGATACCCCAATACACCTTGCTTAATCTCTATGCTCCTTCGTCCCCTTCGTTAAGGTCATGCCCAAACTTCAGGTGACCTCGGGCCTCGTCCGAAATATGGGACAGGACTCTGAGCTGGCGCAGCACATAAGCTGAAGCCAAGTCCCATTAGACCCGTTCGCCAAGTCCCATTAGACCCGTTCGCCAAGCCTCGGCCCCCCTCGGCAACCCGACCCCAAACCTCGGTCGACTCTATATTGAGTCCCAGCCCTCACTTTGCCTCCGCTAAGATTCAGTTCTTAACAGTACCACCTTGTCCGAATTGCCGAAGGAGATGAATGGAAGACCGCGTTCAAGACCCGATATGGGTCCTTCGAGTGGCTAGTAATGCCCTTTGGGCTGACTAACTCACCCGTGGCTTTCCAACGTTTCATGAATGACATCCTGGGAGATTTGTTGGATAAATGCGTGGTAGTTTACCTTGATGACATCCTCATTTACTCTGACACGCTTGCTGAGCACAAAAAGCACGTACGTGAAGTGCTTCAACGTCTCCGAAAAAATAGTCTCTATGCAAAAGCTAAGAAATGCGAATGGCACAAAGACACGGTAGAATTTCTTGGATACATACTGACGTCTGAAGGCCTCATGATGGCTGAAGACAAAATTCAAGTCATCCGAGACTGGCCCAAGCCTCGGAAGGTTAAAGACATTCAGTCCTTCCTTGGCTTTGCCAATTTCTACCGACGTTTCATTCGTAACTACTCAGAGATTACAGTACTGCTCACCCGACTCACCCGAAAGGGCACGACCTGGCACTTCTTGGACGAATGCAGAACGGCGTTTGAAACCCTGAAGAAAGCCTTCACCTCGGCCCCGATCCTTACGCATTGGGATCCCGACCAACAGTTGGTCGTAGAAACCGATGCCTCGGACTACGCCCTCGGACTACGCCCTCGCCGCCATCCTGTCAACCTACACCCCGGACAGCGAGATCCACCCGATTGCTTTCCATTCCCGGACATTTTCAGGCGCTGAACTCAACTACGACGTCCATGACAAAGAGCTATTAGCAATTTTCGAGGCTTTCAAACGTTGGCGACACTACCTAGAAGGACCCTCGGCCCCGATAGACGTTGTCACTGACCACAAGAACCTGGAATACTTCTCGACTACCAAGCTGCTCACCCAAAGACAGGCCTGATGGTCCGAATATCTGTTGCAGTTCAACCTCGTTATTCGGTTTCGGCCGGGCAAGCTCGGTGCAAAACCCGATGCTCTAACTAGACGATGGGACGTCTACCTTAAAGAGGGGGGTGATGACTACACGACAATCAACCCACAGAACCTTTGGCCGATCTTCATGATTCAACAAATCACCGAGTGACTCCGAGCTACATCCTTGATCCTGCCCTCGCTTCGCGCGAGCCTCATCATAGACTTCGAAAAACTTCATGCTGATATTAAAGCTCACCTGTCCGCAGACCCCGAGGCTCTAAAACACCTCGGCGACACCTCCGACCCGAGATGGACGTGATCCGAAGACGGATTCTTAAAACACGATGACCGAATATATGTCCCTGAGGCCGATGACCTTCGGCTTCGAGTACTACAATACAAACACGACCACATACTCGCGGGACACTTCGGTCAGAACAAGACTCTATCCTCAATCAGGCGCGAATACACGTGGCCCGGACTCCGAACCTCGGTCAACAAATTCTGCAAGTCCTGCACCACGTGCTCACGCTCCAAACCCCAACATCACAGGCCCTACGGCTTCCTCAAACAGCTCCCGATCCCCGAACAGCCCTGGAACTCGATATCCATGGACTTCATCGAACAGCTGCCTCGGTCTGCCGGCTACACGGAAATACTGGTAGTAGTCGACCGACTAACAAAACAAGCGATATTTATCCCAACACAAGACACGGTCACCTCAGCCGACCTCGCAAAGCTCTTCGTCCTACATGTCTTCTCAAAACACGGCGTACCCTCGCACGTAACTTCAGACAGAGGTTCGGAGTTTGTCTCCCATTTCTTTAAATCACTGGGTAAAGCCTTAGACATGACACTTCACTTCACCTCAGGTTATCACCCCGAGGGTGATGGTCAAACCGAACGTACTAACCAGACGTTGGAACAATATCTCCGAGTGTATAGTAACTACCAACAGAACAATTGGGCAGACCTACTTCCACTCGCCGAATTTGCTTACAACAACACCCCGAGCGCCACGACGGGCATATCACCATTCTTTGCAAACAAAGGATACCACCTGAACATCTCGGTCCACCCCAACCGAGACCTTGCCTCCTCTCGGGCCCAAGACTTTGCGATCGACCTAGACCAGCTACACCAGGTACTAAGGGAGCAAATCAAACTGGCTCAATCCCGCTACCAGATCTCAGCCGACTCCCAAAGACACCCGGCCCCCGAACTTCTGATCGGTTCTTGCGCCTTCGTCAAAGCACAATTCTTCCGCACCACCCGACCCTCGAAGAAACTAGCCGAAAAGTACCTCGGCCCCTTTGAAGTCCTCGGCCAACCCGGCTCACACTCGTATACCTTACGGCTCCCGGACAGCATGCGTGCAGTTCACCCCATCTTCCACGTCTCAATGCTCGAACCTTCGGTCCCGAACACTTTTCCCAACCGAACTGAACCTCTGCCACCGCCCATCGAAATCGACGGCGAACCCAAATACAAGGTATCTGAGATCCTCGACTCCAAACTGGACAAGCGTCGAAGACCCTGCAACCTCCTATACCTAGTCCGATGGGCCGGTTACGAAGGTACTGATGAAGAGACGTTGTGGATCCTCGCAACTGAACTCGGACATGCGTCCGAAATCGTGACCGAGTTCCACTCTGCCTACCCTGCCAAACCCGGGCCTTGGAACCCGTAATCCGAACCCTCATTCTTTTCTTTCTCTCCCTTAGACACAATCAAAAAAAAAAAAAATAATAACAATCCTTATTCCTTCATCATAACAATAACTATATACAACCGAACTCCCGAACTCCCAAACCTGAACCTCACCCTTCCTCTCTTTCTTAAGTCCTTCTTACTTACACCCAAACATCCGAATACCTGAACCCGAGCTTTATCCTTTCTTTTTCCAAGTCCTTTTCCACTTACATAGACCCGAGGCTGAACCCGAACCGAAACTCACACCGAAAAAAAAAAAAAAAATCCTTTCATTATCCTCTATTACAACCATCTACTCCATAGTCTCCTCCTCCCTCTCCTTCCCCTTTCCCTTGTCAACCCGAACTTCCGACTCTATACGCCCCTCCGAACCCTCCCGAACCCCCGACCCCTGCTTGCCTGAATCCTCGTCCCCATCCACACCTGCCCGAGGCTCGGGCATGAGGTTGCCCGACCGAACAACTGCAGTCCCTCGCAGTCCCCTCTCGATGAGCTTCAAGCTCATTGAAATGTCCTCCACTGCGATCACCCCTCGGTGGTCCAACCGAACCTTCCCTTGCACGACCTCGGTCAGGTCGTGCAAAGCGTTCACCGTCTGCCTCTCCAGACGGTTCCCCTCTTCAAGTGCATCTACGATATGCTCGAAGTAACCCTCGAGCATTGAGGGCTCCCGAGCGATCGAGACCGCCTGTGAGACGGCCCCCTTGACCCTCTTCACCGGTCGCTCGGCCCCCTCCTCACTCTCGGGTCCCGAATCTTCGGTCCGGAGCCTCTTCGGCTCCTTCCCTCGAGTGTCCTTGGGCCACATACAGGCCACCTTACGCTTGCAGCACCTCAGGCACAAAGCCCCTGAGATGCCGAGCTCATACACCTTGCCGTGGAAGCGGCACTTGTTGCAAATTCTCTGAAACAAAATCATCAGAAATAATAATAATCAATCTTTTCACTCATACTCACCTTACCACTCCCTGACGCCCCTGAACCCTCGGCCACCTTTTTGGCCTTCCGCTTTACCCCGGCCCCAAGAGGTTTTCTCGCTGTTTTGGGCCTCAATGGCCCTGCCTCTGCCCACATGGGCATCTGAGCTGTTGCCAACGGCTGCTTCTTGGCCGTTTCGGCCCTGGCCTTTGCCTCGGCCTCAGCCTTCACTTTCACCCTCACTTTTGCCTCGGCATCCACCTTCGCCTTCGCCTCGGCCTCGGCTTTGGCTTTGGCCTCCGCCCTTTCACGGGCCTCCCACTCAGCTTTCGCCTTTTCTTGAGCGAGCCTCTCGGCCCGCTCCTTTTCCTCCTTCTCGGCAGCCTCCAATTCCTGCATCTCACGCAGGAGACGCGCGTGCTTGTCGGCGGTCATTTCAGGGGCGGTTGTGGGGGACATTTTTTGTGTTGGCATTTACCCATGATGGAACGCGCCTCTTATATCTCAAACAGCCCGAACATGTCACGTGACCTCGGCCCCCGACACGTAAAAAATTACCTAAAGGCTTCATGGGTTCAGCCTTAAGAGGGGGGTACTGTCAGAACCCATCCCCGACCGATTCCCGAGACCTCGGGCCCCCGGGCCCAAGACCCCGACTGTTACGTTTCACCTAATTATACTTCATGTTTGATCTCTTCCCTTCATAACTTACGACCCTGACCTCGGTCATTCGGTCACTGATCCCCGAACCCTCTCGTATATAATTCGCTCATTCATGTACATGATAATCAGTTCTGATATCAACTAAGATACCCCAATACATCTGTTTAATCTCTACGCTCCTTCGTCCCCTTCACTAAGGTCACGCCCGAACTTCGGGTGACCTCGGGCCTCGTCCGAAATACAGGACAGGACTCTGAGCTGGCGCAGCACATAAGCTAAAGCCAAGTCCCACTCGACCCGTTCACCGAGCCTTGGCCCCCCTCGGCAACCTGACCCCGAACCTCGGTCGACTCTATATTGAGTCCCAACTTCTACTCTGCCTCCGCTAAGATTCAGTTCTTAACAGGTCCTCGGGATTATCCCATGAATCCGTGTTAGGTCTCGGGTTTGGTTTGGGGTGTTGAAAATAAACGGCAGAAAAAGTGGTATTCATGCCACGTAGTACGATAATACAGAAAATGAATGCTGTGCGTCTAACTGCCTCTAGCGCTTAACCAACGTCGGACTCAACCTCTCGTCGAAATATTTCAACATACCGAGTCCGACACCCCCATAATAAGAGCAATGAAAGGAAGGTGTATGATAGAATGAATCAAGAATAAATGAAAGAGAGTTCAGAATGCAAATCTGACCAACTCAGGTTTGCTGGTCTTGAAGCGCCGCTTCTTCTTCTTCTTCTTAGGTATAGCGGGCAAAGGATCGTCGCTGGGCTGTTTATGAACAGAATTTGGGTTGGTAGCTTGAGTGACCGCAAATGCATATGAGTCATCAACGCCATCCAGTACTGCAAGTGTGGCCGTGTGATTGAGTATGTGCCACTTGACTTCCTCTGGCATGTTCGTAATGCAGAACTGTGCAATATGGTGAGGACTTCCACACCTATAGCATACCCCTTCACAGTTCCTTGTATTCCCCCAATTGAAATCACCATCATTTTCATCAGCTTTCTCCTTTGAACCTGAGCCACCATGTTTTCCTTTGGCAACCAATGCAGATTCTCCATACTCCTTCTTCACTGCCATCTCTACTCCTGTCTCGTTGGCCTCATACTGTTTGAGTGCTGATGCAATCTCATCAACGGTGGGGGACGTCGTTTGCAGCATAAGCGCCGTGCAAACAGGAGCCCAAGATGGGTCTAGTCCAATTAGGATTTTGTCGGTGATCTCGAGATCGTCCGGTTTGTGGCCAATTGCTTCAAGTCTGCGTGCAACTGAAGGACTCCTTCAATCCTTCAATAAAGATTGAGATTGAGGCAGATGGATTGTGGGTAATGGAGTAGAATTGTTGGCGGAGGAGTATCCTATTTGTCGCATTGTCCTTTTGGTACTCAGCAACAAGTTTACTCCAGGCTTCTTTGCCTGACTTTGTAGTGATAATCGGTGAACAGTAGTTGGGGTCAGTGAGAAACCATATGACAGCATAAATCTTTTGGTCAGTTTGATCCCAGGCCAAGCCCTTTTCACCTCCAGGCCTCACACTATCAATGTGTCCTCCACAACCAATCAGCATGAAGTAGGTTTCTATCTCCTTCTGCCACTCATGCCAGTTGGTACCAGTGAGCTTTGGGAGCTGAGGCATAATGGTGCGATCCATGTTGCAAGCGAGTGTCGATACGAAAAGTTTCTCCAACACAAAGGTTTTGTTTGACACAAAAGGCAAATCACAAAAGACAGTTTAGGTGCGACTGGGGCCCATAACCTGTTGAAAATAAACGGCAGAAAAAGTGGTATTCGTGCCACGTAGTACGATAATACGAAAAATGAATGCTGCATGTCTAACTGCCTCTAGCGCTTAACCGACGTCGGACTCAACCTCTCGTCGAAATATTTCAACACAGGGCTTGTTGGTCCCTCTTGTGGATCGATCTCCAGTTTTTCCAGGATAGATTTTAATGCCAATTGAATAGCATCAGTCTTCATCCAGTTCGCTAACAACTCCTCTTCCACAGCTCGGAGACGGTCTTCTGACATATCCATCTCAAGTAAGGAAGGAGGGTCTGTTCGGCATTCGGAGTTGGGTGTTCCGATGATAGAGGAGGGGTAATCAGGTGCAGTGCCTACGGGAGAGGTTGTGTCCTCCGAGTTGCTATCCTCGATTCCGTAGTTACCTATTTTGGTAATTGCACTCTAACCACCGGTCCTTCTCTGGAGACTTTTCTACTGTAAGGGCAACCCTCCTAGCGCCCATAGGTACCTAGTAGAGGGGAAATCCAAAGATATATATGTGTAAGAAAATACAGTAAAGGAACTCTCACTGTCAGAACCTGACCGAAACCTCGGGCCTCCGGGCCCGAATCCCCGACCATCACGTTTCATCTATTTCTACCTCCCGTTTGATCTCTTCCCCTCATAGCTTACGACCCTGACCTCGGTCATTCGGTCACCAATCCCCGAACCCTCTCGTATATAATTCGCTCATTCATGTATATGATAACCAGTTCTGATATCAACTAAGATACCCCAATACACCTTGCTTAATCTCTATGCTCCTTCGTTCCCTTCGTTAAGGTCACGCCCAAACTTCGGGTGGCCTCGGGCCTCGTCCGAAATACGGGACAGGACTCTGAGCTGGCGCAGCACATAAGCTGAAGCCAAGTCCCACTTGACCCATTCGCCGAGCCTCGGCCCCCCTCGGCCCCCCGACCCCGAACCTCGGTCGACTCTACATTGAGTCTCAACCCTCACTTTGCCTCCGCTAAGATCTAGTTCTTAACAGTATATCAGAACTCTCGAAGCTCAGACAGTCCTTATGACCCTGACTACCCGATCCGCTGCTCGAAACCAAATCAGTAGAGCAACACCCTCCGTCCTAGCTCGAAGAGCAAGGAACTCCCCGACCCCAACTCCGTTGTTTCGACACCGAAACATGCCCCCTCGCGATCACTCGGTTCCTGAGGGACACATCGAGGAGGTCCCCAATGACCCCGAACCATATCACGAACCTCCCGATGATGATCCGAACCCCAACCCAAACCCTGACCCCGACCCCGACCCTGACCCACCGTCGGACAACGACGCCAATGTTGGAGAATCCCTCGCCAAGGCTCTCTCCAAGATTGTGGACCTCATGGGTCCCCAAAAAACCAAATCCTCGAAAGTGAAAATTTGGGAACCCGATACGTTTGATGGCTCGGACCCGAAGAAGCTACGAGGCTTCCTCCTTCAGTGCAAACTGAATTTCCATGCCCGGCCGAAAGCATTCTCGGAAGAGTCTGCCAAGGTCAACTATGCCCTGTCCTTCCTCAAAGGCATGGCTCTTGATTATTTCGAGCCGTACCTCACTGATGACTCCTCATTCGAACCCGAGTGGTTCAACAACTACGATAGCTTCACCAAGGAACTCATGATCAACTTCGGCCCGTACGACGCAGTCGCGGATGCCGAAGTAGACCTCGAGAACCTCGTGATGAAGGACAGTCACAAGGCCACCAAGTTTTTTGTCGAATTCTATCGCCTCGCTTCGCTCGTCGACTACACCGACCAAGCGCTGCTTCGGAAGGCCTATCTCACCCTCCCGAAGCGAATCAAAGACGAGATGATTCATTTCAACAAACCCCGCACCCTGGATAAGCTCCGAGATCTGGTCCAATGGATCGACCAGAGCTACTGGGAATGTCGAGGCGAGCTCGCTCGCGAAATGACCCAGTCATTGTCAAGGTCCGAACCTAGGACCGAGAAATCGGCTGCCCTGGCTCCGAACACGACCCCAAAGGTACAGCAAGGTGCCTCGACCAAAGGCAAAGAGGCTGCGAAGCCTTCCACACCTCAATCGAAGGGACCCGACCTCTCGGGTAAGCTCGGGCCCGACGGCAAGCTCACCCCCCAAGAACGCCAACGCCGCTTCGACCTTAACTTGTGTCTGGTCTGTGGCAGCACGGACCACAAAGCTAGTGTGTGTCCGAGAGCCGCAGCCAAGGCCCGAGCGGCGCAAGCAGCCAACCAGCCCTCAGAGGCCAAGGCCGAACCTACGGCTACGGCCCCTGAGGCAAAAAACTAATCCGCAACCCTACGGCCTCTGCACGTCCTGAGGGTTGCGTTGACCCCGAACGTGCCGACTTAGAGGTTAGACTTAATGCTTCCGCTCTTTTTAGCCCTACGTCTCTTGTAGTTAACTTGTCCTCCAAAACTATCCTAAACACTCCCTTTAAAGCATTAATAGACTCTGGCTCCACACATTGTTTCCTTGAATCCTCTTTTGTACGTAGACACAACCTCCAAACCTGAACCATAGACCCGATCCCTCTTAGACTATTTGATGGTAGTACAAACTCCATAATTACCGAAGCAGTAGAACTACCTATTCGCTTCCCCTCTGACCACACCTTCCCCGTAGACTTTTATGTCACTTCGCTAGACTTGTCCTGTTCGGCCGTGCTCGGGCACAACTGGCTCACCCGCTGCAATCCGTTGATTGACTGGGTACTGGGCAGTATTACCTTCCGAGCACCCCGACCGGACAATCTGGCCGAACCTCCAATGACCAAAGTTTGCGCTGCTACAGCCAAGCCGAAGTCACCCTCCGACTCCGTCCCGAAGCTTGAGGCTCCTCGCATCGCCCTAATCAATGCAGCCGTGTTTGCACGCACCTGTAAATTAGATGGATCCGAGACCTTTTGCCTCAGTCTGGCTCCGACCGAGCTCTCAACACGCTCGGCCGACCTATCTCCGACCCCAGCAGACATGGAAGGTGTACCTGAAGACTATCGAGACTTCAGGGACGTATTCTCCAAGTCTAGGGCGGACACTCTGGCGCCTCACAGACCATACGACCTCAAGATCACTCTCGAGGATGGCGCCGAACCGCCCCAACCCCCGATCTACTCGCTCTCTCAGTCCGAACTCGAAACCCTCCAATCCTTCATTGACGAACATTTAAACATCGGTTTCATTCGGCCCTCCCAGTCCTCGCACGGAGCACCAATCCTCTTCGTTCGAAAGAAAGATGGCTCGCTCCGACTATGCGTTGACTTCTGAGGGTTGAATAAAGTAACTAAAAAGGACCGATACCCGCTACCACTCGTCTCGGACCTGCTGGACGCACTGAAGAAGTCTCGGTATTACACCAAAATCGACCTTCAACACGCGTACCACCTTGTCCAAATCGCCGAAGGAGACGAATGGAAGACCGCGTTCAAGACCCGATATGGGTCCTTCGAGTGGCTAGTAATGCCCTTCGGGCTTACTAACTCACCCGCGGCTTTCCAATGTTTCATGAACGACATTCTGGGAGATTTGTTGGATAAATGCGTGGTAGTTTACCTCGATGACATCCTCATTTACTCTGACACGCTCACCGAGCACAAAAATCACGTACGTGAAGTGCTTCAACGGCTCCGAAAAAATAGTCTCTATGCGAAAGCTAAGAAATGTGAATGGCATAAAGACACGGTAGAATTTCTTGGATACATACTGACGTCCGAAGGTCTCACAATGGCTGAAGACAAAATTCAGGTGATCCGAGACTGGCCCAAACCTTGGAAGGTTAAAGACATTCAATCCTTCCTCGGTTTTGCCAATTTCTACAGACGTTTCATTCTGAACTATTCAGAGATTACAGTACCGCTCACCCGACTTACCCGAAAGGGTACGACCTGGCACTTCTTGGACAAATGCCGAACTGCGTTCGAAACCCTGAAGACAGCCTTTACCTCGGCCCCAATCCTTATGCATTGGGATCCCGATCAGCAATTGGTCGTGGAAACCGATGCCTCGGACTACGCCCTCGCCGCCATCCTGTCAACCTACACCCCAGACGGCGAGATCCACCCGATCGCTTTCCACTCTTGGACATTTTCAGGCGCCGAACTCAACTACGACGTCCACGACAAAGAACTATTAGCAATTTTCGAGGCTTTCAAATGTTGGCGACACTACCTAGAAGGACCCTCGGCCCCGATAGATGTTGTCACCGACCACAAAAACCTGGAATACTTCTCGACTACCAAACTGCTCACCCAAAGACAGGCCCGATGGTCCGAATATCTGTCGCAGTTCAACCTCGTTATTCGGTTTCGGCCGGGAAAACTCGGTGTGAAACCCGATGCCCTAACTAGACGATGGGATGTCTACCTTAAAGAGGGGGGTAACAACTACATGACAATCAACCCACAGAACCTTTGGCCGATCTTCACGACTCAACAGATCACCGAGTCACTCCGAGCTACGTCCTTGATCCTGCCCTCGCTTCGCGCGAGCCTCATCATAGACTTCGAAAAACCTCATGCTGATATTAAAGCTCACTTGCCCGCAGACCCCGAGGCCCTAAAACACCTCGGCGACACCTCCGACCCAAGATGGACACGATCCGAAGACGGATTCTTGAAACACGATGACCGAATATATGTTCCCGAAGCCAATGACCTTCGGCTCCGAGTACTACAATACAAGCACGACCACATACTCGCGGGACACTTCGGTCAGAACAAGACTCTATCCTCAATCAGGCGCGAATACACGTGGCCCGGACTCCGAACCTCGGTCAACGAGTTCTGCAAGTCCTGCACCACGTGCCTACGCTCCAAACCCCAACGCCACAAGCCTTACGGCTTCCTCAAACAGCTCCCGATCCCCGAACAGCCCTGGAACTCGATATCCATGGACTTCATCGAACAGCTGCCTCGGTCCGCCGGCTACACAGCAATACTGGTAGTAGTCGACCGACTAACAAAACAAGCGATATTTATTCCAACGCAAGACACGGTCACCTCGGCCGACCTCGCGAAGCTCTTTGTCTTACATGTCTTCTCAAAACACGGCGTACCCTCACACGTAACTTCGGACAGAGGTTCGGAGTTCGTCTCCCACTTCTTTAAATCATTGGGTAAAGCCTTAGACATGACGCTTCACTTCACCTCGGGTTATCACCCCGAGGGAGACGGCCAGACCGAACGTACTAACCAGACGTTAGAACAATATCTCTGAGTGTATAGTAACTACCAACAGAACAATTGGGCAGACCTACTTCCACTCGCTGAATTCGCCTACAACAACGCCCCAAGCGCCACGACTGGCATATCACCATTCTTTGCGAACAAAGGATACCACCCGAACATTTTGGTCCACCCCGACCAAGACCTCGCCTCCTCTCGGGCCCGAGACTTCGCGATCGACCTAGATCAGCTACACCAGGTACTACGGGAGCAAATCAAACTAGCTCAATCCCGCTACCAGGTCTTGGCCGATGCCTGAAGACACCCAGCTCCTGAGCTCCCGATCGGCTCTCACGCCTTCGTCAAAGTGCAATTCTTCCGCACCACCCAACCCTCGAAGAAACTAGCCGAAAAGTACCTCGGCCCCTTCGAAGTCCTCGGTCGACCCGGCTCACACTCGTATACCCTACGACTCCCGGACAGCATGCGCGCAGTTCACCCCGTCTTCCACGTTTCAATGCTCGAACCCTCGGCCCCAAACACTTTTCCCAACCGAACCGAACCTCCGCCACCGCCCATCAAAATCGACGGCGAACCCGAATACGAAGTATCCGAGATCCTTGACTCCAAACTGGACATGCGTCGAAGGCCCTGCAACCTCCTCTACCTGGTCCGATGGGCCGGTTACGAAGGTACCGACGAAGAAACATCGTGGATCCTCGCGTCCGAAATCGTGACCGAGTTCCACTCCACCTA
>QMFG01000162.1:1349-27034 GCA_003314545.1 Ramaria sp. MG151 | reverse complement strand
CATAATCAAAAAAAAAAAAAAATTATTCTTTTATTCCTCTATCATAACAATAACCATATACAACCGAACTCCCGAACTCCCGAACCCAAACTTCACGCTTTCCCCTTTTTTTTTTATCTCTCTTTTCTCTTAAGTCCCTCTTGTTACCCAAACCCGAGACCGAACCAAAATCACACCGAAAATAAAATAAAATAAAATAAAACAAAAGAAAATTCCTATTACTACTACTGTCCTTTCCTTTACAATAGAATCTACTCTAGAGTCTCCTCCTCCTCCCTCTCCTTATCCTTCTCTTCATCCACCCAAACCTCAGTCTCCACTCGCCCCTCCGAACCCTCCCGAACCCCCAAAACGTGCCCCTCGGTCCCTCGATCCACCCGAAGCTCGATTTCCATCGACCCCGGCTCGGCCCCATCCCCCGAAAGCTCCGACACCCCCGGGCCCGGCTCCAACCTCAACCCCACAATTCTCTTCACATCTTCGGCAATATGCCGAAGATTGATGGCCATCGCTTCGGCCATATCCACCCTCCTCTCGGCTGCCCGAGCCCTCCGAGCTGAGCCCTCAGCTATCAACCGCAGGGCAGACACTTCCTGCTTCTGCAACCGGTTTGACTCCTCCCAAGCATCGGTCACCCGCGAAAACGCGGTCTCGGTCACCCGACGCGACTGGGAGCCCGTTGCCACAGTCGACTTCGCCCTCTTTGACAGTTGGGCCGCGTCCGTGCTTTCGGCTTCCGAGCTCTCGGACCTCGGCCTCTTCGGTGCCCTCGGCGTTTTCTCCTTTCCAACCTCCCCTGGCCAAGTACAGGCCACCTTCCACTCGCGACACCGGATGCACGAGGCACCGGAAACCCCGAGCTTGCATCGTTCCCACCGACGCCCGCAGGGGAGGCAGGGGATGCTAGACTTCTACTTACCATTAATACCAAATTAATAAAAAATATTCTTGCCGGAGCCACTTACTGGTACCGAACGCACCCTACTCACTCCACTCCCGCTTGCCGCGTGCTCCGTCACCCCAGACTCTCCATCCTCGGCCGCGCTTCGGGCCGATTTCTCAGATGCCGCCTTCGCTTTCACCTCGGCTTTCCCTTTGGCCTCGGCCTCAGCCTTTTTCTTTGCCTCAGCTTTGGCCTTCTCGCGGGCCTCCCTATCCGCCTTCGCCTTTTCCTGAGCAAGTTTCTCTACCCGCTCCTGCTCCTCCTGCTCAGCCTTCTTACGGGCCTCTTCCTTCTCCGCGACCTCCAGCTCCTGCATTTCGCGCAGCAACCGAGCGCGCCTCTCTGCAGTCGTTTCAGGGGTGGGGGTAGTGGACATGTTGGAGTTCACAGGGGGGCACTTACGGTCTGTGCTCTACCACTGGCGGCTTTTATATTCCAAACCACCAACCTCATCACGTGACTTCGGCCCCCCGACACGTAAAATGTACGTGACCTCGGTCCCCGACACGTACAATTTACCTAAAGGCTTCATGGGTTCAGCCTTAAGGGGGGAGTACTGTCAGAACCCGACCGAAACCTCAGGCCTCCGGGCCCAAATCCCCGACCATCACGTTTCATCTATTTCTACCTCCCGTTTGATCTCTTCCCCTCATAGCTTACGATCCTGACCTCGGTCATTTGGTCACCAATCCCCAAACCCTCTTGTATATAATTCGCTCATTCATGTACATGATAACCAGTTCTGATATCAACTAAGATACCCCAATACACCTTGCTTAATCTCTACGCTCCTTCGTTCCCTTCGTTAAGGTCACGCCCAAACTTCGGGTGACCTCGGGCCTCGTCTGAAATACGGGACAGGACTCTGAGCTGGCGCAGCACATAAGCTGAAGCCAAGTCCCACTCGACCCGTTCGCCGAGCCTCGGCCCCCCTCGGCCCCCTGACCCCGAACCTCGGTCGACTCTACATTGAGTCTCAACCCTCACTTTGCCTCCGCTAAGATCTAGTTCTTAACACTCACCTAGTAAAGGGGAAATCCAAAGAGAAAAGTCTAGGGATCCCCACTACTAGTGAGAAAACTATATACGACTATCTAACGCCCAACCAGGGGCACTCCTATGCGGTGTCAACCCTGCCCGGCTTCTATCCGCATAAGGTACTTCAACCCTGATGAAGGTCAGATGTCAGGCCGAAGGTTCGGATCAGACACTTGGGCTCTTCCCTGAGGTTGGTGGAGGTCTCGGGTGGTTCGAGGTTTCGGACTCGTTGCCCGAGACTTCAGATTCATACTTGGAGGGTTTGGGTCAAGGACCTGAGGCTTCGGACCGAGGTTCCCGTGCCTCGGACTAGTGCTCCGCATGTGTAAGGGCCTTGAAGGTGGAGGATTTGGTGAAGACAGGTTGTCCCCTGACACTCCAGGCCCGAACCCTCGACCATCACGTTTCACCTATTCATACCTCACGTTTGATCTCTTCCCTTCATAGTTTATGACCCTGACCTCGGTCATTCAGTCACCGATCCCCGAACCTTCTCGTATAAAAGTTGCTTATCCATGTACATGACGGTCAGTTCTGATATCGACTAAGATACCCCAATACATCTTATTTTAATCCTTACGCTCCTTCGCTCCCTTTGTTAAGGTCACGCCCAAACTTTGGGTGACCTCAGGCCTCATTCGGAATACGGGACAGGACTCTGAGCTGGTGCAGCACATAAGCTGAAGCCAAGTCCCACTCGACCCGCTCGCCAAGCCTTGGCCCTCCTCGGCAACACGACCCCGAACCTCAGTCGACTCTACTTTGAGTCCCAAACCTAACTTTGCCTTCGCTACGATTCAGTTCTTAACACAGTGAACCTGAGTACAAGATCTCCAAAATCCTCAACTCAAAGTTAGACAAATGCCACAGACCCTGCAACCTCCTATACCTGGTCCAATGGACTGGTTATGAAGGCACTGATGAAGAAACATCATGGATCCTCATGACCGAGCTTGGACATGCATCCAAAATCATCACTGAGTTTCACTCTGCCTACCCTGCCAAACCTGGACCTTGCAATCCATAACCCAAACTCTCATTTTTTCTTCTTTATCACATGGTCTCTTTCTTAGAAAAATTCATTAAACTAAAGCAAAAGTAAAACTATGTACAGTAAGTCTTTCACAAAAAATCACCCGGTACAGCAGATATCCTCAGTATATAGCTTTGCTACTACTAAATATACAATACTCACCTGGTACAGTAGATATCCTCAGAGACCAAACTGAGGAGAAGCACTATACCAGATGAAACCTGCTTATTACATAATTGGAGCAGACATGGAAAACAAAATAGGAGAACCCTGACATAAGTACAGTGCCAGTTATAGACAAAAACATAGCTAGGAGTTACTCATGTCTCAGCTCCAGTCAAGAGACTGAGATGCTCATACACATGTCATAACTAATCTACCCTATACAAGAAAAAAGAATGAACAATAAAGGTATCACTCATTATCCTCAATATTACCATCTAAAAGGAGATGGGCAGATAGAATGTGTTAACTAGGAATTGGAACAATATGTATAGCTAGCACATTTGCATGTATGTTCCCTAGTTTAATTATTGTACATCTACATGTCTGCTTTGCTCAAACCAGTCAACTGATCATAAACTACCTTGAACAAAAGTCTTTAGACAATTACACCTTGGAGCGAGTACTCTAATCTTGTCTACATTGACATAAGACTACTTTGATATCATTGGCTATAGTTAACATGGACTGCAAAGTCCATTTGACCCATGAGATAGAATTCCTACAGAACATCTATCTCTTCGGAACTATGCATCTTTTTACAAACATTCCAAAGGCCATTCACTTTTACTGTAGAACTTCTATTCACTTTTGAATATCATTCTACTACTATTAGTAACATTTCAGATTGTTAGCACTAACCACACATTTATCTACAACTCTTATCACTTATAATTCAATTCTGACACAATACCTTTGGATTTGTGTTGATGAATATTAGGATGACTAGGATGATCTTCTTCCACATGCAGAGTTCCAGGACAACAACCATGCCAATTAGTCACACACAAAATGATTACCAATGATAACAGTGGGGATCAGGGACACCAAAGGATTAACAGGGGAGGACCAGGGACCAAAGGAGGTATAGTAGAGGCAAGGGGTGGAGGTGATGAAAGCAGAGGAGAGAACTGTGATGAGAAAGACAAAATTGGGTGAAGAAATAAGAAACTGATAGGTTCACCTGGAGATCAAAGGACCAATGTTATTTTATACTTTATTAAAAAAAATTGGTGTAAATAGAGACCCTGATAATCACAAGTATGAGCATACCTGAAATTTTAAGACATCTGTTTAGGAAGCATATACAAACTCATCAGAAACACCCTAGGCAAGGGTACCTACCCTGGTATGTTTCTTAGTATTACCAAACACAGGCTTCTTATCAAAAGTTCTTAGACACTGGAGATGAATCACAACTAGCTATAAATTTAAATTTCTAGATGACATTCTGCATACTTTTAAAAAAGACCAGCCATTCAGATAGTAGTCAAAATCATTACCTGCTGCTTTACATTCTAGTGAAACCCAACAGTTAAGCAGGTTTCATCTGGTATGGTGCTTCTCCTCAGTTTGGTCTCTGAGGATATCTACTGTACCAGGTGAGTATTGTATATTTAGTAGTAGCAAAGCTATATACTGAGGATATCTGCTGTACCGGGTGAGTATTTTTTTGTGAAAGACTTACTGTACATAGTTTTACTTTTGCTTTAGTTTAATGAATTTTTCTAAGAAAGAGACCATGTGATAAAAGAAGAAAAATGAGAGTTTGGGTTATGGATTGCAAGGTCCAGGTTTGGCAGGGTAGGCAGAGTGAAACTCAGTGATGATTTTGGATGCATGTCCAAGCTCGGTCATGAGGATCCATGATGTTTCTTCATCAGTGCCTTCATAACCAGTCCATTGGACCAGGTATAGGAGGTTGCAGGGTCTTTGGCATTTGTCTAACTTTGAGTTGAGGATTTTGGAGATCTCGTACTCAGGTTCACTGTCAATTTTGATGGGCAGTGGTGGAGGTTTGGTTTGATTTGGGAATGTGTTTGAGACTGAGGGTTCAAGCATTGAAATGTGGAAGACAGGGTGGACTGCATGCATGCTGTCAGGGAAAGTTCTCTGACTCTTTAGGGTTTTCATAAATTGGACCCATGAACTAATCCCAAGAGACAACTAGTTGTACTTTTCCACTTATATTTCTAAAGGTAACTAAAGGACAATCTATATATCAACTTATGACTGGATCACCTATATAAGCACATTACTCTTGCCACTTCTTATATTTACAGTGGCAAAGTATTTACTGATATACTTTGGAACTGTGATATCCTTCAAGTAAGAATTTGATAATTATACCATATGGAACAAAGGAGTCATTTTCTTTAGTTAAATGTGTGTATCTCCCTGAATATATGGTAGATTAAGGATTATAATTAAGCTCCACTGGTGAAATCACATGCCTTACTGTAGCAGTCGATCATCACTACAGAAGTTTACCTACAACATTATTCATGTAACAATTAATTGTCTATGCATTTTATATTCCAATGCCAAAACTATGCTGATAGTAACTATAGTTGGATTTGCATGTGCTATTGTTGAGACATTGAGTTGACTAGATCTTCTGACTCAAAGCTGTGGGCAAGCGCTGCATGAGTCAATCGCGACCATAAAAAGCCATAACGAAATTTAGTTGTACAACAGGTAACTCACAGAAAAGAAAAGAAAACCAAGAATACATTTAGTAAGTCGTTGAATCCCGTAATCGCCACTTCTTTAATGGCCCCCACCACCACATCGTATTTCTCGCAGCACCCTCGTGATCTCGCTGATTTCGCACGGCTATGTTCCGCCCACTATCTGGAGGAGACCCCTCGTCGCTCGCACCTTCACTGTCCACAGCCCGCATTGCACTCGGCGGGCGGTCGCCTCCCGTTCCGCCTGGAAAACGGCCTAGTCCGTGTCCATTCTCTAACTGCATTTGAATTTGAATCTGGTGCTCAATCGCTTGCACACGAGCGGCTCGGACATGGGCTTGTCGCAATGAACGCCATGCCCGCTGGGCAGCTGGGAATATCTGGGCTGAGTATGGTGGAGAGCGAGATCCAGGGGGTGAAAACGTAGCGTCCTGGCATTGTGTATCGCTATGAGCCGTGGTAATGGAGCTTATGGTGGCAAGTTCGATGGATTCACCCTGTAGAGTCGAAGTTTGCGATTGTGATGTTGATATTTGAGTATTTGCGGCTGGCCGACGCCGTGCCAGTGTCATCCCCACCGAAGACTTCCAACGGTCTAGACGGGCGGTGGCACCTCCCACAGTGTTCCTCACAAAATCATCCTCCTTTACGCTAATTTTGCGTCTTTTACGCTTCGCACGCTTTTTATCCTTCTTACCCTGCCTTTCCATATCAAATTCCCGTGCAGCGATCCCACTGGCGCTCCCGACCCACCACCACCAGCCGAGAAAGCTCTGCCACAGAACGACAGACCATAGCAGAGGTGGGAGCCACTCAAACCGAGGGCTGCTGATTACGGTGAGGAGATTAAGGCCTGTGCTGACTAGCGCTAAGAATAGAGCGCCAGCTCCAAAGACGGCTGTACCACCGTCGGTACGCCATGCACTATTACGATTGACAAAAAAGCCCCATATAAGCAGAGAAAGGGTAAACAGGAGTGACAACGTGAGGTTACAAATATTGCGCGAAGCATCGATGATATCATAGAGTTGTTGTTGATGAGAGTTGATATTGTAGGAGCTAGATGAAAAAGATCCGTTATGATGTAGGTGTAGGGCTTCATCAGTAATGCCACCCTTAATGTGTACGAATGTGCCATTTGCTGTGCTGTTGGAGCCGTGACCAGGAAAGGTGGTAGAGGAGGAGGCGGAATATGCAGATATTGGTAAGAGTGTCATAATGCTTGCGACGATAGCGAGTGGTCCAAGAAGAAGGAAAACGAGGCGCGCTTCAAGTCTGGAGGGGTAAAGCAAAGTCAGGAATTGTATGTGAGTGATCTGATGCATTTCATGAGTAGCCATGGTGGATTTCATTCAAGAGACAACTTACTGAGGCCAAAGCTGATGTACAAGCTTCCATTACATACCATGCTGCTATTTCGGGAATAGTCCAAAAACCAGTTCGGGGGACGTCGATGGCGACGTAATCAAACATATACGGCCACTGCATGCTCTTTTGCTCCAGAGTTGTCAATGTGACAAACATGATGGCCATGATGTTAATGAGGAGAGTGCACACGGCAGTAAACTGTAGGATCCAGTTAATGCGAGCAAGAGGCCAGTGATATTGCCATGTGAAGCACAACTGAATCAGAAGGGTTGTTGCGAGGGTGAGAACAACACCCGTCATGAGGAGTTGGACAGGGAGCGAGTGGGCAAACATGGGTTTATATTCAAGAAATGGGTCAGAGGTGTAGTTGTGCCCAGTGGTTGCATTGGTTTGGCTGGTCGAATGGGTCAGATCGTTTATAAAATTCAATAACAATATGAACTGCCTACTTTTGTGCAAGCACGGAGTGCGCCCAACACGCTAGCGATACAATCAGAGCAGTGTCCATGCCACGAAGTATCCAGATTTAGTGTAATTAGGTCCCGCGAGTCTTGAAATGATTACGTACTCTTGACCTTGGCTCGCTTTTCTTTTCACTTCCTTTCTATACTGTATTAGTGAACGTATAATGGTAATACAAGGTGTTTGATGATATGCTGTCTAATCTAACTAAATTATAAAAGCTGCCGAAAACCTGCTGAGATTTACAAAGAGTAATTCAGTATTAACAGAAGTATGACTTTATTCTTTCACGACACTGCAAGTATGGAGTCATAGCTTGAGCCTTCTAGACGACAGGACCAGAAGACGCTAAACTGGGTATATTTTATATTATAAATAGTGGGACACCATGGATGTGAGCCCTGAGTTATAACAGGAGCATGGCCGGATGGCCAGATAACCATAGGCTACGATTTACCACGACCCTCGAGGGCACATGGGTACGTAAGAATCATATCAGCAGCCATAAGGATAGCCCTGAAATGATTGCAGAAAGTATGATAATGGTACCATTCACATAAGTGTGCACTGTAGCTATTGAATTAATTGAATCAGCAACAGCTGAGGAGTCGGGAATCGTCTTATTCTGCAAAAGGCACTGGTGTCACATATCAATGATGCAGAGAGGCAAGAAGATTGCTCACAACGACAGCAATCTCCCAGGCTGCAGGCTAGATTTCGATTTTGTGAAACCAGGGATGTATGGTACAGCAGAACAGAGACTGCTTCTGGACGGAAGTTCAATGTCATCACCTTTCCCATGCAGTGGCAGGATATTGACGAAAAGTCAGCAGCACAACGGCAGAAGTGTAGAAGTATCACGCGAGTACATATCGTATCGGGTGAGTGTTGAAGAGAACGTAAGGTAGGTGAAGAAAATTGAACGGCGGGGTGAGTGCGAGTGCTAGCCTCGCAAAAAAACTTGAGAAAATGATCCTTGATATATCTATGTAGAGTCTCGTTCGTTGGGTATCATTATATTTGCATGTGCCTGCGCACATTATTTCCTTTCAGTCCTATTTCGGCGCAAGGGGTGCATTTCCCTTTGAGCAGTCCAGAATCGCTTATATGCGGCATAAGCCCCTTGGAGTTGCTGTGGATAGTCATGACCATGTAAAACGTCACACTGAGAGCTTTGTAGTTGATAGACTGCTCCAACCTCATAGAAAGAACAATGTGTTACCAAGACTTGTCGACGCTCGAATCTCCAGAAGTTAATCTCATTGATAAGTCAATGGATCTAGTACAGAACAGCCTCTTCGGATTCAACATCGCCGCTGGTCTTGCATGAAGTCTTTCGGGTTGGGTGCGTGCTTCAAAATGGTCTGCCAGTCCGATTGCAATTTCATACAAGCCACCCAACCTTTCATAGGAAGAATTCCTAGACTTGCAGCCCCCTTTGATTGAAGGCGTCCGAAGCTGCTCGAAGGTCTTTATCTTACTCTTATCGTATCTTGTTAGTTGCCGACAATTCTTGGCCTATTCAGCAGCTATCCTATTCTCTCAAGAATCTATTCCTTCATGTCAAACCAGTCTCGAGCTTGAATATAAGCAGTCTCCGTCTTTTCCACCTTTAAGGGATACAGAAATTTCACGAGCAATTCCGTGAGGCGTACCGTATGTACCATTCAGCACCATTAGAACTATTGTTTTCAAGGCTGTGGCTGTATTGGATTTAACGCGAGGCACTTTACCTCAGTGACACAGCTGGTAAACAGCGGCCTTTACGTTTGGAATTAATGGTCACGTTGGAAAATAGCGATAATGCTGATTTCATTGGTAATTTGCGAGAGATGACTTGGCACAGTATTGTACTGGTCGAAAGTACTTGTAGAGAAGATTTCAAGGCTGGTCACACCAGGGGCAGCGTGGATCAAAGGAACAAAGCTTCTATCCGTTGCCCCCTTGTCTTTGATGATATTTAATAATATACAAATTAAAATGTTGGCAAAGTTAGTTGAGGTTACGCGACAATTCTTGTACTGTCATCGTCCGTTCACCATTACCAAATTCAGAAAGCCTAAAGCCAGCTTTAGAGCAACATGAGATAGTGAAATTATGAACCTTCTACTTGGAGAAGGTAGTTATACACAACTAGTTTAACAAGGCTACACAATAGATCTCTTGTCAAACCAAATTCCTAAAATGTCTGACCTCAGACTCGTACAAATGGCTAGTTCCTTTACTTATGTGCCATCCAGCTAAAACTCACGCACAGGTCTTGTTGGATGCAAAGTCATCAGTGACGAAAAGGTCAATGAATAAATGGGACTGACACACATGATATAATTACAGGGCTCGAGTAGCTCGGGCTCGTTCCGCGTTCTCTTTCCATATCTGAATCTGTTTTTCCAAATAAGGTCGCCGCCCGCTCCAATATAGATCGTATTGTTCTAAAACGAGATATGTTAACTATGCAAACGTAAAACTGTTGAAGGAATAAAAAGAAAAAATCTTACGTATCACGCAGTGAGCGTCTGTCTTCTGATGCCGGATCAACAAATCCATCCTAGAGTAAGGAGAAAAGCAATAGCGGCAATATAAATGAGCGGAATATTCTCCCTCCGCCCAGTTATAATGCCTTTCCAAATGTCGGTTTAAACTCTTCGCAAGCATTATTGTACTGCACTTTGGACACGACACCTTTTCGCTGAGACCCTGCTGCTGCGAACTCGATCGGTGCGGACTCGTGGGAGCTCGTCGAACCTTACGAGGTCGCTTGAGGGGCGCTGTATCAGGCAGCGGTCCCATCTCGCCTGGTGTCCATGGGCCAAGGGGAAGACCCGGGGGACGCTCGAAAACACGTTTTGTACGCCTTTTTTTTGGAGAGCGACTGGCAGCTGACATCTGCTCACTTTGTCCTCCAGGCGAAACAGTTCTGTATTCTGGCGGACTGGAACTGTCGCATACATTCGGCGCTTGGCTCGAAGAACTCATTGATGGCTGAGTGGACGAATAGACCTGGTTATTTATCGTCCTATACTCGAAAAAAAAATGGTCAAAAGGCGTGAAGTGAGTTCGAAGTGAGAGCCTTTCACCTGCCAATGCCCTCCTCCTGTGCCATCATTCCTCCAGCGAAGGCCAAGCTGGAAACCGCGGCATGGTTTGGGTCTTCCAGGAATGTCGTATAATCATCAAGATACTGCGGATCAGGGGCTGAAAAATTCGTTGGCCAGGATGTGTCCGTCACACCAGGTGAAAAAAAGTCATTGGAGCTGGATGTGTTAGAAGGTTCGCAGCTTCATAAAACGATAAGCTATTCTGCGGAACACAGTTTGTGATAACTCACCGGGGTGTAATTGCGTCAGGTGACTCGGACGGCAATCCACAGCTAAACAAAGATTAAGGCACATGGAGTAGAAAAGGATAAACTAACGTACCCGAGAGAAGAATGATTTATCTTGGCGAAGGGCGGACAATGGGATTCCGGGAGTAGGGACGAATATGTCGATGTTACATTCTTTGGAAATTCACCTGGAAGCGTTCGATAGATAGGACTAGAACGAGCTGGTGCCATTATGTATTCATGCCTGCCTGTAACATAAGGAAACTCGCACTCCTCGCTACTAGCAGCTAGGATGGACTCTCCAACTTTGGGTCCTGTACTACACGCTGCGCTGCCCACTAACGGTGCAGAAGGCGGGGTAACGCAACAATCTTCCTCGCAGTCTAGCTGTGGGGCGTAACGTTCAATGTTCATAGGTGATGATCTCAAACCACCATTAGAGCACTCGTATCCTGAAGAAAATAATAGACTATTTTCCATGTTCAGATTCAGCAAGTTCGCGGATGGAGGCGACTGTTGACCATGGCTCAAAACAGTGGTTTGAGGGGCGGAAGCTACGTAGTCGGTCTCTTTCGGCGTCGCAGCTTCAGAAGAGCTCCTGTTATCGCTATAAGTCATGACCCAATCCTTGAAGGAGAGATAGAACGCCTACGGGAAAGTGATATTTGGAAAACTGTTCAGATAGGGTTCCAGCTGTTGTTCGCACTCATCCAAGATTGGATGCCACGCCGAATTTAGCATTTTCAATAAATTGAGCTTGGCAATACGGAGCGGTGTCACATTACCCTTTACCAACGTATTCAAGAATACATTGTCGGTCCGCTGCGAAAGGCGGATATGAAGGGCAACATCAAGAAGAAATCGAAAGGCTATATGTTTGTTGTCGGCGGTAGGAAGAAGCAGGTTCAGTCTGGTCAACAAGCTCTGATGTTCGTCAACGTCGGTGTTCTGAGACGTCGTGGATGAGACGAAGGAATCCTGGGGGGAGCTCATTCTCCACACCCGAAATCGAAAAGCAAGTGAGCTTGCAGTGGCGGTTAGGAAGGAGTGGCACGAGGGGGAGGGCTACTTGCCCATGAAATGCACACGCAATTCTGTGGCAAGCACGAGGCGAGTCTCCGCTTGACTCCGGAGAGTTTGTGACTATTGACTTTATCATGTTATCAGCAGCCGTCTTCTGTTCCCTAATCCAGATTTCCTCAACAGAGTGTGGACCGTGTCGGAAACATCCGCAAGACTGTGTGTGTTTACAAACAACCGCTTCTTAGTACAGTCACATCCTACGCCTTTTTCAAGTCACGATAACAATGTATCCATCGATTAGGACGCACCAAATGCCGGCACACTTCCCTGACATTGCACGAGGCACATTGAGATTAGACAAATGCGTCACCATGGGAGCTCAGCTGGTGCTATTCCGACTACATGGCGTTTCTGGGTCATATAGCGACCTTCTTGCCTCTGATTTCGGGTCTTACTGAACCTTCCCTTGACACCAGATAATATACTGGTCTCAAAGAGTGTTTATTGAATATAACATTTCCCTGGCCGTCCGCCAATCGGTGCCTCCCGGGCGTCATCGGCTGTGCAAACACCAGCATATCCAGAACTCTGCGTGGGGTGTTCTTCCAGAGAGAGGGTATCGATGGCGGTACTAGTAAGAGCGGTGCAATCGCATGCCTAGTATGTGGCATGCTCCCCGGGATATAATCGAAGAGACAGACGGTATATCTCCTCGTTAGTGATATAGAGTTACACGCTGAGCTTGTTCTGTTGACAGTTCCTGACCCAGGAATTTACGTGAGTATTCGAGAGGCCTCATAGCTTCCATGTATAAATTTGTGACATCTGGCTCCAAGCTCGATGGAGTTCCGAACTCTCAGGCAACCCTTACGATCTGATATCAGGGTAAGGCGCGCGTACATCGTGGCACTCGTCGAAACTCTTTTGTATATCGACCTATCATCCTGCACAAAGTGTGGAAATTACGCCGTTCTTCGGCGGCGCTTAATGGTAAGTTCTTTCTTATATTTTTCCCGATATGCACAGATAATACTCACCCAATGTGCAGTGCAATAAGCTCTGTGATGGATCAGGAATGCAATTTCAGGATATATATATATATATTGAGATTTTCTGACGGAGGGTGGATAGGACTGATGCAACTGCTAGCAGTACCGCTCGATATCTAGACGTCGTCCTTGCGCAGCGTCCCTGACAGAATCATCAGATGGGCATGCAACGAGCAGATATGAAAGGACGTCCACCGCTTATTTGTGTGCCTACTCTAACAGGGAGACGTGAAAAAAAGATGGTCCTACGACTGAGAGGCGAGGAGAAACCTGTCTAGCTCCTCGAGGACGAAGACTGAGGGCGAAAACTGGAAATAAGTTGCTAGTACCTGTCGCCCACTATCCCCCCCGCGCCTAATCTGCGTCACAATTTCGGCTTCCGGATTGCCCCGCCCTCGGGCCCCTTCCTGATCCCCGTATTCCTGCTTCACGCCGAGAGATAGTTGCTCTCCACCTAACTTCAGATTCATGTTCTCTCGTCCTTCCTTCTAGTTAGCTCCATTTTTGGCTCCAGGATTGACGAATACTGGTACGTGAGCCGTCCCCTAACCTTCGAGAGTCGACGAGGACGGCAGCGATTCCAGGTAGAACTTCTGATACATCTCCAAGCATCCTGTTTTCCCATGTCGTGCCTCATACGAGGAGGATTACGCAGCCGGACGGCTCCCTTGACTCGATGCTCGCCCATACTCCCATAAACAGCTCGTTTAACGAATTCCCCGTCGCAGTACCTCAGCAGGGCTCTTGGATAGGTTTGCTTTTGTCGGGAGTGGCTTTGACGAGCAATCTCACGCGAAGTCTCTCTCACGGACCCCCAGACGCGGAGCCTAGACGCGGTATAGACTGGCAGGGCTGGACGATGTCTATACAGAATGTATGTGCCTTGATAATGTGTTACTACCCATTATGTCACCCACTGCGGCTGTTATATGGGGGGTCGTTACTGACTACAGCCAACGATGACATTGCACAACTACGACACCCCACACGTAATCTCTCGACACCCAATATTCCATCTTGATTAGAGCATTATGGATAGCAACCAACGAGCCTGTTCTTTGCCAGCCCCCAACGTCACTTTCATCGCCCCTTCAACTCATGTATTTAATGAGAAGGGATTCAGGTGTGCATGTCGAAACATCATCTTGTGGCAACCAGACTGAAATAATATTCTTTTAAATTACCAGATCTGTCTACAGTTGCCAAAATAGCTCAGAAGACATTGAACCCATTTAAATAGTAAAGTTCTTCTACAGCCACATTCACGCTTATCAGGTGCGGCCTCCTTCATAACCCTCGTTTGGTATCGAAGCACAATCATGTGGTGGTACCCCTCGGCAGAACGCCTATGAAGGCCGTAAAATCGCGTTAAATACACTATTTCTAGATATATTGCTTAAGATATGGTCCTAACTACGTACCAGGTTAACATGTGGCGCCATAATTATCGTAAGTTTTCCATAATCTCGTTATGTGACCTCTAGCTGCGCCCAGCATCACAAAAATGGGGATGTTGGATTAGTAAAACGACTCTGACTCAGTATCAATCTAATTCTAGATTCTGGTTTACTCTCGCATCTAGATCCGTTATGTGACCCTCTAGCTGCGCCCAGCATCATAAAAATGGGGATGTTGGATTAGTAAAACGACTCTGACTCAGTAACAATCTAATTCTAGATTCTGGTTTACTATCGCATCTAGATCTGTATGCCCCCTTCTTGGCACACGTGTCCATACCAGCCATTTGAGTATGAGCTTACGCGCCGAGACAGGAAGAAACACTACTAAGATATTCTTGGTAACCATGACCATGACTTGTCATACATGCTCCTCTACAAATAGTGCATTTTCCTCTCAGAGCTTTGCCTTCATGTTCTTTAGTTGTGCAATCTGCATGCTCTCATCTACACCACGTGTTAGATTGAGGGCGCGAAGAGAGGTGTACTCACAGTTCTTATCGTACAGCCTGTCATCCGGCACAGGAACAAGATGTGCTGAGATCGAGCGTGTGTCCACCATATCGGGTACTACATCTTTGAGAGTAGGAGCGCCGATGAGGCGCATGTTCATCTCAAACTCGTCCTGCACCGACCAAATTAATTATTTGAAAGGTGAGATGTGATGATCTTACACGCAAGATCGATAATGCATGCTCAACCCCTTCCTGGCCGTATGCGGAGAACGCATATAGGAATGGACGACCAATCCCCACTGTACGTTGTTCCATCTTGGTTTAGAGTTCTTCGTCTATACTAACACAGAACACCCACCGGCTGTCGCACCCAATGCAATTGCTTTCAAAACATCAGTGGCACGCCGTACTCCCCCATCAATAAAGACCTGAAAGTTTGGATTCGGTAGTGTCATGCCTAGCTCACTCTTCAGCTTCTCAACGACCTGTATGAGAACCTCGATGCCTGCCGGGGCAAAATCAAGCTGGCGCCCGCCGTGATTCGATAGCACCACACCCTGGACGCCGGCTTTGGCAGCGAGGATTGTGTCCTTATCCAAGTAAATCGATGATAAATCAGTAAGTCTAAAGCAGCATATAATGTACTACATACTTCCCATGTCTGGACTCCTTTGAGGATGAGAGGCACTGAACCAGCTGGTTATCAAGAATTCCTTCGTACATCACATTGAAGATTTACTCTTTGTAATGCTTTTGAACCATTTGAGATCTGCCCATCTGAGGCCTGGATCGATGAATGTCTAATCGTGGTATAAAGACTCCGTCCAGACCAAATTCCTGGATACATACGCTGATTGCCCGTGCAGCGCCCTGATTTCGCACGACCGTTCTTCCTTCCTTCGTCTGTTCGTCCGGCGCCTCGTCTTCAAACTTCATGCGCATATCCTATCAAAGATCAGGTCATCCCCCGTTAGCTTATTCACGCATTCATGCCACTCACTTTCTCTCTTCGACCAAGTTGTGGCGCATCCACAGTAATGAACAAGCCTTTGATACCGCGTTTTTCTGCGTGCTGCACAAACTCGCGTGTGCGGTCGCGATCCTTATTGACGTAAAGTTGAAGAAACTGTGGCTGTCCTGGGATTGCTGCATCAACGATCTCATTGAATGAACAAGATGCCAATGTCGGGATCTGATTTGAACGAGTCTGAATCTCATACGTTGTCCATGAGGATCGAAATGAAACGGACCATCTGGATTATCCCATGTTTACCGGCAGCTCGCGTCAAGTTGAGTTCTCCATCCGGGTGTCCCAGTTTACCTAGCGCAGTAGCTGTCTAAGGACACATATGATTTCAGATGATATAAAAGGAAGCTTAATCGAGCTCACAATATAAATGGGCATACTACTCTTGTGGCCTAGAATGGTGGTCGAAAACTCTACAGTAGTAACGTCACGTAGGACACGTGGTCGAAACCATATTCTGGAATAGATAAAGTGAGCTGCTGCACTTTCAAAAGAAACAGTAACAACGGACCGATGGTATGCAGTATGGTTCTCCCGCAAAGTGATTTCATCATCTGCGGCAGAGGAGTAATACGCCCAAGCTTTCTCCGACATAACCAATCTTGCAATAGCCTAGGCTCATGACAAAGATTGAGGGTTCCAAAATTGTGCATTATTTTACGAATGGGTACCTCAAAGTCGTGCAGGTTCAAAATTTCGCTGAGAGGTGGCCTCAGATTACGTCGTTCCAGACGCTCTTTCTCCTCGACGGTGACTTCCTTGACCGCCTTCTTCATCGACCCTACGTCAACTTTCCCTAAGCTGTCGACGTAAAATAATGAGCATTTATCCCAAAAATAAGAGGTACACATACTGCTTCTCCTTGGGAAGGTGTGTGGTAATAGCATCAGGAGGGTGAATAGGATCATACTCCTCGCTATCATGCCAATCAGGAAAATTGAATGAGGATCGAAGTAATTAACTTACGTAGCATCCTTTCCACCATACTTTAAAATAATCTTACTTCCCCCTAGGGAGCCGATATCAGCACGGCTCCAATACTATAGGAAAGCTAAGCATACCGGGATGGTCTGGTAAAGAACTTGGAATATGAATCGGTCCGTGCCAAACCAACAAATCAGCACTCACCATCAAGGAACTCGGTAACATCATATACCTTGCCTATACGATCAATGAACTCCGCTTGAACGCGAATACAGGTCTGTCTCACCGTGCACTATTATCCAGCAGCTGTCTCTTGAGTTGTGCTCAGCGACTGTGTCTCCTGAAATCAGCTTTTCAGACTCGTCGGGCATTATGGTATCTTTCCAAGGGGTAGAACCTTGCGTATCGCCGCGTGAACCCCGGAGAAGAGTATGCGTATCACTTAAAGCATTAGGTCACGAATAATACCTCATGACCAGGCCCGGCACCTGCGGCACCACTTCGGGCTCCGAATTAATCCAAAAATATCAATCGGCAGAGAAAAAAATTCTAGATCACCTTCGAATTCCTACATATGTGCACAAATTTATCTCGACCTTAATTGTTGTATTCAAGAAGTGTTCTTATACACCCGCAAAACACCGCAGGAACGCATGTCCTCTCGCACAACCTTAGCCATCATCTCAACCCTCATATCAACACAACCATCCCTCCAACATCACTTCTTTATATTATCATCCTATGATTTTGTTGTTATCAAGGTTCCCTTCAAGTCTCAATTTTCCAAATGATTCAAGGATAGCCAAAGACACACTAAATCTTATCACAATCATAAACTCATCAGCAACAAAACCATTTCAATGAGATTTGGGATAAGAAAAATGATCATATCTAAGGAAGTCCCACATAGAGTTGCTAGGTTCATTTTCTAAGAGATAGTTGAGATCCTAGAGCATATGCCTTAATATTCTAATATTTTTAGAACTTAAATTGAATTTCCTATCAGATATACAGTGACTCACAAAACTGAGTCAATGTTTGGTGCTTTTGGACTATTCATTGAATATCTTTGAATGTAAAACATATATGAAAAAAGTGTTGGTGCATCAAAGAAAGAATCTGATCAGGGCTATGTAACCATTAAAAAATTATGTAATTCCAATAGGGGTGATGAATATATGGGCAATTCAAATCAAGGGCCCACTGACTCAGTTTTGTGAGAGGGTATCAGAGAAATAGTAAGTTGCAATTCTAGTACTTGGTATTGCCCCCCTTAGTCTTAATTCCTGCCTCAAGTCTTCTAGGCATACTCTCTATCAAATTCTGACACACCTCTGGTGGTATGTTATTCCATACCTCCTTGTCAGAATTCAATTATTAAAGATAAGTGTTATAGATGAATGCATTGGTAGCAATAACGTTCAAAAATGTTTCCATATAAAGAAAATGGTATTCGAAAGTGAATAGTAATCCTACAGTAAAAGCGAAGGGCTTTCGGAATGTTTTCGAAGAGGTGCATAATTCTGAAGAGATAGATATTCCGAAAGGATTCTATCTCGTGGATCGGATGAACTGTTTGGTTCATGTCGATCACACCCAATGAGATTACATTCTTTCGAAGTGTAATCAAATCCAAATTGATAAGTTTTATAGGACTTACTTCAAAGTGAAGTTGTTCTTCAAGATTGTTCACGACGAATTGTTAAGCCAAATAGATCAATCAAGTAGACATGCAATAATTGAACTAGAGAGCATACATGCGAATGTGCTACTTATTGTCAGAATCCAAATATCAGTGATAAAAGATACGGATGAATGTTGGGTTAGTGAATCTGTTCGGAAATATTCCTAATGATAATAGAATGGTTTTTGAAAGTGAATAGAAATCCTACAGTAAAAGCGAATGGCCTTCGGAAGGTTTGCGAATGAAATGCATAGTTCCGAAGAGATAGAGGTTCTGAAAGGATTCTATCTCATGGATCGAATGAACTTGGCAGTTCATGTCGATCATAGCAAATGATCTTACATTCCTAGAAGTGGATTTAACTAATAAAAGCAGAATTGGAGTGCTTACTCAAGTATCAAGTTGTTGTTTTAGGTGAGTTGAGGACGAGTTGGCAAGTGTGAGTAGAAGAATCAAGTTGACATACAATAATTGAACTAGGGAACATACATGCAAATGTGTTTAGTTATATACTGAAGGATTCGGAAGAGAGAGTGAATGGGAATGAGTCCGTGAGGATCGGAGAGTAACCAAGGTACATGTATACTAATTAAAGGCCATAGAAAACAAAGAACAATGATGGAAGGAAAATTGTGAATGAAGAAAAGGATAATAGACCATCACCAACTCCTGAAACATGTTTCTGAATCACGTGGCGCTTCGGGTAGGGATAGCCATGCCTAAATCTTTCGGAGAGTAATTATGAGAGTCTAGAACATTCATATCATTAACTCTGATGATATGGCATGTCATCGCAAGCTTTGAGTGAATATGAATAACTCAATCCATAATTTTATGGTGAAAGATGGGGATAGTGATGGGGATAGTCAGGGTGGTTCTTTTCTAAAAAAAGAATATGATTGGACCTGACCAATGATTGTTTCACAAGAATTGTTTCAATAGATGGAGTATTTGAGTCGAAGTGATAGACAAAAGAGTTGTGGGATGAAAGTGATGGGAGTGTGGGAATGTTGCTTCCGACTTTGGACAAAATGCTTTGGAAGGAATGTGTCACGATCATGATTTACGATCCGTTCCGCCGTCTGAACCATCTGAACCATCTGAACCATCCGAACATCACATTTCTGAATCCACTCTTTGGAACCCGATTCATTGGCAGACTTGTCACACCTACAACCCCCCAACACCTCGTCACCCATAACACCTTGAATCATCCTAGCAACATCACAAGGACCCAATCAAGAAACCAGATTCTATTATTAGCCTTTCCTCAGAAAAGAAGCACCTACACTATCCCCATCACTATCCCCATCTATTTCTAGGAACTCAATAGAAGGGTTGATTCTATGCTTCTAAAAGCTTATGGAAACAATACATACAATTCCACATGTGGATGAGTTCATCCCCGTCACTCAGGACCGTCGTTTAAAGAGGTGAAACAAGGGTTCGTTTACCCGAAACGACATACGGTTCGGAAACAGGTTTCAGGGTGTACTTCTAGTTCGTTAAACCCCTTTCTCATCCACAAGTTTCATCCCACTCTTGTTCTCTATTCATTATGGTCATTAACTAGCATACATGTACTTTAGCTACTTTTCCAATCCTTAACGGACTACTCCCCATTCGCCTTTGCCTCCGAACGTCCCAGTATATAAGTAGCACATTCGCATGTATGTTCTTTAGTTCAATTATTGTACATCTACTTGATTGATCTGCTTGGCTTAACAATTCATTGTGAACAAACAAAAAGAATAACTTCATTTCAAAGTAAGTCCTATAAAACTTATCACTTTAGATTTGATTATACTTCGAAAGAATGTAATCATACTGGGTGGGATCGGCGTGAACCATACGGTTCATCCGATCCACGAGATAGAATCCCTTCGGAATATCTATCTCTTCGGAATTATGCACTTCTTCGCAAACGTTCCGAAAGCCCTTTGCTTTTTCTGTAGGATTACCTTTCATTTTCGGACACCATCCTCTTCATGTGGAAACCTTTTCCAATGTTATTGCTAACAATACATTTGTCCATAACATTCATCTTTGATAATTGGATTCTGACAGAATGCTTCGGAACAAATATAATGTGAATGGAATGTCCAGACTGTGATCGTGACACTTATATACTGGGATGTTCGGAGGTAAGAGCGAATGGGGAGTAGTCCATTGAGGATCAGAAAAATAGCTAAGGTACATGTATGCTAGTTAATGACCATAGAAAAATAGAGAACAAGGGTTGGGTGAAAATTGTGAATGAGAAAAAGATTTAACAAACTAGGAATAAGTCCTGAAACATGTTTCCGAATCGTATGTCGTTTCTGTAAGGGCAACCCTCCTAGTGCCCACAGGTAACTAGTAGAGGGGAAATCCAAAGTGATATATATATATGTATAAGAAAATACAGTAAAGGAACTCTCACCTAGTAGAGGGGAAATCCAAAGAGAAAAGTCTAGGGATCCCCACTACTAGTGAGAAAACTGTATACGACTATCTGACACCCAACCAGGGGCACTCCTACACGCTGTCAACCCTGCCCGACTTCTATCCCCATAAGGTACTTTGACCCTGACAAAAGTTGGATGTCGGGCCGAAGGTTTGGATCAGGTATTCGGGTTCTTCCCCGAGGTTGGTGGAGGTCTTGGGTGGTCCGAGGTTTCGGACTAGACACCCGAGACTTCGGGTTCATACTTGGAGGGTTCGGGTCAAGGACCCGAAGATTCGGACCGAGGTTCCCATGCCTCAGACTTGTGCTTCGCATGTGTAAGGGCCTTGGGGCTAAGACATCCGTTTCCGAAACCCAAGTATTCTCCTCATACCCATACCCTTCCCATTTGATCAGGAACTGTAGTTGACCTCTATGGAACCGACTATCAAGGATCCATTCCACTACGTAGTGTTTGGCCCCATCTACAATATCGGGTGGGGGCGGTGGCTTGGACTTCTGACCAGGAATGGGGTCTTCGGGCGCTGGGAGGAGTTTGACAACATTGAACACCGGGTGTAGTTGAGCCATTGACCGTGGTAATTGGAGGCGATACATGTTGCGTCCTACCTTTCGTTGGACGACATATGGCCCGAGGTATTGGTGTGCGAGTTTTGGGGATGGTTGGGCCGTCTGAATGTCTGAAGCATCCAGAAATACTCGGTCGCCCACCTTGTATTCTGGAGCTGGGGTTCGGCGCTGGTTGTAGTACTGAGCCATGTCATGCTTTGCCTTGGCTAATGCTGATTTGGCCTCCTCTAGTGACTTCTCCATTCGGTCTTTGAACTCATTCACCATCTCCATGTGGGATTTGGGCTGTCTCGGTTCGAATCCCATGCGCGGGTGTCAGCCTGTGTCCAACATGAAAGGTGTCTCTCAGGTCGCAGAGTGTACATGGTTTTTATATTGAAACTCTGCAAGGGGGAGGAGCTCGTCCCAATCATCTTGGCGTTCATCAACGAAGATCCGAAGGTACTGCTCAAATTCTTGGTTAACGCGTTTGGTCTGCCCATCGGCCTGTGGGTGATAAGCTGTAGTGGCCGCAAGTTTGATACCGAGTAGTCGGTAAAGTTCTCGCGTGAACTCCGAGACGAACTGGGGACCTCAGTCAGAGACAATCTGCCTCGGCAGTCCATGCAGCTTCCAGACATGCATGAGATAGAGCTGAGCAGCTCCTAATGCTGTGACCGTAGTGTTGGTTGGAAGGAAATGGGCTCGTTTGCTTACCGAGTCCACTACATTCATGACCGCATTGAACCCTCGGGCCTCTGGGAGTTTGACAATGAAGTCGACGCTAATTGTGTCCCATCGGTGCTCGGGGATCGGTAGTGGCTGAAGTTCGCCCATTGGTGCACTCCTTTGTGCCTTAGTGCGAAGGCATAGGTTGCAGGTCTTCACATACTGTCCGATGTACCTGGACATCTGTGGCCACCAGTAGTTCCGAGACACAAGCTCTAATGTCTTCCACCTCCATGCATGCCCAGCTACTCAGGTGTCATGATGTTGGAATACGATACACTGCCGAAGTTCGGGGTCCTTTGGTACGTAGGCTTTCCCTCGAAACAGCAGTAGACCATCTCATTTGGACCACTCTGAGGCCCTTACAGTGCGTGAGTGTCCCTTCTGAAGCTCCGAGACAGCCTTGGTCACCGACTCCTCTTTTTCCCCATCTCAGGTCATCCTTCGGATATCCCAAAGTATGTCTCGTTCCTCACCTACAGCAGCGAGTCCTTCGAGGGCCCGAATGGGGAAGAGCTCGGGTCGGAGTAAGGTTTGGTCTTCGTTGTCACTCGCTCTGGACCCGTGGTCGGGCCTTTGGGACAAGGCATCGGTTTTCCCCATAGTTTGGCCAGGCCTGTGGTGGAGTGTGAAATTAAAACAGGATAGGTATAACGACCATCGAGCTTGTCTTTGGTTGAGCTTCTTTGAGGGTCGGAAGTACTTTAAATTCTTATGATCTGTCCAGATCTCGTATTTGAGTTGTGCTCTTTCTAAAAGATGCCTCCATTCCTCTAGGGCTCAGATTATGGCCAGCATCTCTTTGTCATGAATCTCATAGTTCCATTCCACCGGGCTGAGGCTTTTGGATAGGAAGGCTATGGGGTGCCACTTGTCATCCTCAGATTGTTGAGATGACCGCTCCCGTTGCGAAGTCAGAAGAGTCGGCCTCCACTCAGTACATCCGAGTGTCATCTGGGAATGCCAGGACTGGAGCCGAGGTGACAAGTTCCTTGAGCTTGTGAAAGGCTGCGTCCTCGGGTTCACCCCACTTCCAGGTATCTCCTTTCTTGGTCAGGTCAAAGAGAGCTTGGGCGTGATGTGAGAAGTCCTTGATGAATCTTCGGTAGAAGTTCGCAAACCCGAGGAAGGCTTGCACTTCCTTTCGGTTCTTCGGAGTTGGCCACTCTGTAACTCCCTCGACCTTAACCGGATCCATCTCGGCATGTCCCTCGGAGATGATGAGTCCGAGGTACTCGATGGATGTACGCTTGAACTCACACTCCTCAGGTCAGAGACAGAGCCTATGCTCTCGGAGTCTCTCCATTACTCTTCGGACTACGACCCTGTGCTCAGCGATAGTCTTAGAGAAGATGAGGATGTCGTCCAAGTACACACAGACTACCCCTTCCATGATGAGGTCTCGGAAGATGTCATTCATCATCATTTGGAAGGTGGCCGGGCTATTGGTCAGTCCAAAGAACATCACCCGAGGCTTGAACAGGCCTCGGTTGGTTCAGAAAGCTGCCTTCCACTCGTCCCCTTCTCGGATCCGAACGTTATTGTACCCCCACCGAACGTCAAGTTTCGTGAAGTACTTTGCACCTCGGAGTTGGTTGATAAGCTCAGGGATGAGGGGGATCGGGTATTGGTTTTTAACCGTCATAGCGTTTAGGGCTCAGTAGTCCTGTACAAGTCTGAGTGCTCCATCTTTCTTTTTGATAAAGAAGACCGGTGAGGCCATCGGGGATTTCGACAGTTGGATCTTGCCCGAGTGGAGGTTCTCTTGCAAGAATTCGTCCAGCTGCGTCTGCTCATTTGGAGATAGGGGGTACACCTTGCAATTAGAGGGCTTTGCACCCGGCTCTAGCTCAATGGCATGGTCCCAGATCCGTTGACCTGACAGAGTGTCAAAGGAGTCCTTGGAAAAGACGTCCTCGAAGTCTCAGAGGTACTCGGGGATTTTGGATGAGGCCCGATGGTGCTTATGATGAGCCTCGGCTAGCCTCTGAGACGTAGTTTGGGTAGCTCGGATCTCATGAAGGGCCAGGTCAAGTGGAATGCAGAGCAGTCGGTCTCCTGGTGAGAGCTGATCGTCTGGTCCTAACTTGGGGATGAGGTCCGAAACTTCGGACTTGGCACCCAAAACCTCAGTCTCAGAGTCTTGGACCTCGGACTCTTCGACGGTGAAGTCAGGCATCGGTCCAGCTCGGCAAGCTTGGATCCTGCGTTCTGCTCTCCAGGCTTCCTTCTGTTCCTTCTTAACTTCAGTCCGACACATGTGGCACTTGTCCAGACATCGGCTCATGGTGATCTTCTGAGTCTGCCAGTTAATCTCTGGGTTATGCTTGGCCAACCAAGTGTATCCGAGCAGCAGGTCTTGTCTCCCAAGGTTAGTGACCGCAAATGATGTTCGCTCCAAATGACCATCTACTCGGAGAATCGCATCTACTATCTCTGTTATAGCACCAGCATCGTTGGGGGACCCATCTACATTATACACCGGAATGGGACATTGGAGTATCCGAGTCGTGATTCAGTTACGTTCCATGTAGCTTCGGCTCATGAACAGCCCGGTTGCTCCACTGTCTATGAGTGCCGGAGCCGACATCACTTCACCTGTGTCGGTGGTCTGAATTTCCACCTTGACCGAGCGGGATTTTGGGTTGGTGGTGGAAGCGACAATATATTTCTTAGGGAGTTGCCTCTCCCACCGTTGGTGAGAAGAGGGGAGGGTTTCTTTGGGTACGGCTGTGATGGATTCCTTCGTCTGTGAGGTGGGGGAATTTACTTCACCCTCAATTTCAAGACAGGAGAATCTATTATGTACAGGCAGTGGGGGCGCACTATTCACCCACTGTGGCCTCCAAAATCCTCTAAGGAATCTGCCTCCGGGTTTCCCTCAGGTTTCGGCTCGGTCTTAGGGTCTGTGGCTTCAGATACGTCTGCCAGCGCTAACAACTCTGGCAGGAGCTCTAGTTTTTCCTCCGTAGTCATGGTTTGGACATCGTAGCTCCGAGGACAATCTCGGGAGTAGTGACCCGTCTGATCGCATTGGTAACATGTGACCGAGGGGTCATTTTGGTTCCTCGCCCAGTCTATATCCATAGGCATCGGGCCGTCTTTTGCTTGGGCCAGAAATGTCTTCGGAGCTTCGGAGGGTACCTTCGGGGTGTTCCGAGGTTGGGCCAAACATCGGGCAAATTGAAGTAAGGCCTTCCGAAAATTGAAGCGGGCTTCGGGGGTGCTGTTCGGGTGTTGACCTTCGTCGTATTTTAGTTGGATTCTGTAAACGCCTCATTTGCCTCTCGGTTCCAAGCTACCCTTCAGGCTGCTTGGAACCACTTCTCGGGTTCATCAATGTCTGGCATTTGATCTCCAAGCGTCGCCACTCGGTTCTGGATGGCGGGATCAAGGCCTTTGCGGAATTTGATCACGATGGTCTTATTGTCTGAGTACTCGGCCATCTCAATCAGTTCTGAGAATCGGTCTATGTAGTCT
>QMFG01000161.1:25819-38191 GCA_003314545.1 Ramaria sp. MG151 | reverse complement strand
GTGCTTCTTTTCCAGAAAAGATTATGATCGGACCTGATTATTGATTGTTTCACTAAACACTTCATTGAGTGATTCCTGAACTGGATTGGGTGACCGGATCAAATGTATGTGAAACATTGATGCAAGGGTGATTCAGAATTCGGAAGATCCATTCGGAAGGATTGGTTCGGAAGGACAATGGTGTAGATGAGGTGTCCATATTGTGATTGTGACAACCTGATGATATGAACGTTCTAGACTCTCATAATGACTCTCTGAAAGATTTAGGCATGGCTATCTCTACCCGAAAAGCCATATGATTCGGAAACATGTTTCAGGAGCTGGTAATAGTCTATTATCCCTTTTTCCTTCATTCACAATTTTCCTTCCATCATTGTTCTTTGTTTTTTATGGCCTTTAATTAGTATACATGTACCTTGGCTATTTTCCGATCTTCACGGACTCATTCCCATTTGCTTTCACTTCCGAATCCTTCGGTATATAGCCAAACAATCTGCATGTATGTTCCCTAGTTCAATTATCGTATGTCAACTTGATTTTTCTACTCACACTTGCCAACTCATCCCCAACTCACTTTCAACAACAATTTGCTATTTTCGAGTAAGCACTCCAATTCCATTGTGATTAGTTAAAACCACTACAAGGAATGTAAGATCATTGGCTGTGATCGACATGAACTGCCAAGTTCATTCGATCTAAGAGATAGAATCCTTTCGGAACCTCTATTTCTTCGGAGCTATGCACTCCATTCGCAGACATTCCGAAAGCCATTCGCTTTTACTGTAGGATTTCTATTCATTTTCCAAAACCATTTTGTTATCATTAGGAATATTTCTGAACAGATTCACTAACCCAACCTTCATATACATCTTTGATCACTGAAATTTGGATTCTGACATGATCCCCGAACCTTCTCGTATATAAGTCGCTCATCCATGTACATGACATTCAGTTCTGATATCGACTAAGATACCCCAATACATCTTGTTTAATCCTTACGCTCCTTCGCTCCCTTTGCTAAGGTCACACCCAAACTTCGGGTGACCTCGGGCCTCATCCAAAATACGGGAAAGGACTCTGAGCTGGCGCAGCACATAAGCGGAAGCCAAGTCCCACTCAACCCGCTCGCCGAGCCTCGGCCCCCCTTGGCAACCCGACCCTGAACCTCGGTCAGCTCTACTTCGAGCCCTGAACCCAACTCTGCCTCCACTCCGATTCAGTTCTTAACAGTATATCAGAACTCTCGGAGCTCAGACAGTCCTTATGACCCCAACCACCCGATCCACTGTTCGAAACCAAATCAGTAGAGCAACACCCTCCATCCTAGCTCGAAGAGCAAGGAACTCCCTGACCCCAACTCCATTGCTTCGACACCAAAACATGCCCCTTCACAATCATTCGGTTCCTGAGAGACACATCGAGGAGGTCCCCGATGACCCCGAACCATATCACGAACCCCCCGACAACGATCTGAACCCCGACCCGAATCCTGACCCCGACCCCAACCCCGACCCCGACCCCGACCCACCATTGGACAACGACGCCAATGTTGGAGAATCCCTCGCCAAGGCTCTCTCCAAGATTGCGGACCTCTCGAAAGTGAAAATTCGGGAACCCGATATGTTTGATGGCTCAGACCTGAAGAAGCTACGAGGCTTCCTCCTTCAGTGCAAGCTGAATTTCTGCGCCCGACCGAAAGCATTCTCGGACCAGTCTGCCAAGGTCAATTACGCCCTGTCCTTCCTCAAAGGCATGGTTCTTGATTACTTTGAGCCATACCTTACTGATGACTCTTCATTTGAACCCGAGTGGTTCAACAACTATGATAGCTTTACCGAGGAGCTCATGATCAATTTTGGCCCATATGACGCAGTCGCGGACGCCGAAGTAGACCTTGAGAACCTCGTGATGAAGGACAGTCACAAGGCCACCAAGTTTTTCGTTGAATTCTATTGCCTCGCCTCGCTCGTTGACTACAACGACCAAGTGCTGCTTCGGAAGGCCTACCTCGCCCTCCCGAAGCGAATCAAAGACAGGATGGTTCATTTCGACAAACCTCACACCCTGGATAAGCTCCAAGATCTGGTCCAACGGATCGACCAGTGCTACTGGGAACATCGAGGCGAGCTTGCTCGCGAGACAACCCAGTCGTCGTCAAGGTCCGAACCTTGGACTGAGAAATCGGCTGCCCTGGCCCCGAATACAACCCCAAAGGCACAGCTGTCAGGGGACAGCCTCCTGTCCACCAATTCTTATTCTTTTCCCTATATATCTTTTATTTTCTATCTCCCTTTCTCTATGGATTCTTTAGTTAATCCTTCTTCATCCTTGTTTCACTGACGGTGACATGACTTACTCATGTCACAGTCACTAGCTATATAGTTTGGCTGCTTAGGTAAGGGATCCTCACCTCATTCTCTTCTGGATCCCCTTACCAGTGTCTGGTTGGCATTGTGGGTAGGCTTTAGGGTTTGAGTCCCTGAGTCAGGCCTAGGGAGAAGGCCAGGGCTGGGTGGTGTCCCGCTGGTTCTAGCTCCTAGCATTGCCCAGGAATCAGTACCTGCGTGAGTTGCCCTTACATTAGAATGAGGTCACCCAATAAGGACCGAGGGGCCGGCCACACACTTCAAACGCGAGTGATGTCCTCGCGCAGAGACTACGGCGACGAATACCCTCCCTCCTAATCCCTCGTAGGAATCCGACTACGTTGCAGCATTGTCACACGTGTACCTAGGTGGGAAAGGTGATAGCTGGACGGTTTGGTAACACGAGAGAGTGGACCGCTTCGGGCGACACTGTAAACTGCCGCATGGTCGGTAGAGCGCACCGCCCTCTGAAGGCCAAGGCGACGCTATAAACCCCCAATACCCCCAACACTTGTCTCCCATACTCCTCTATTCCGAATACCTAGCGTATCTACATGCCGAAACCTCCCCTACTACGCTATTCTACGACCTGTATTACCCACCTCATGCTCGCTTTCTCTCAACCGACTTCCCTTGCGCTTCAGCCTCACTCGATTCCCCACTACCGTGCGATCCTATCACACCGAAACCTCCCTCCTCAGGCTGCAAGACCTACAGCCCTAACCAGCGACACCGCTGACGTGGCCTGTGAGGCACCACATCACACGCTCGCTGCTAACTATGTTCACCACCATCACCGATCCGCACTTGCAACCTGTGCGGATGCCAAGCGATGATTCTCCACGTCTTAGGAGACGTGAAGCAACCCCTGGAGACCCCCAAGCAGGTCCCAGAAGTTCCGCCTCCTCGTTGCCGACCACCCTCGCGCTTCATCCCACCCGAATCCTTACCCCACAGCGCGATCCTACCATACCGATATCGCCCCTTGGCCTGCTAGACGGGCAACCCGACGGGCAAACATCGCTGACGTGGCCTGTGATGACGCCACGTCACACGCTCGCTGTTGGCAGCGACTGACCTTGGAGGCTAGCAGTAAGCCTCCACCTTTCCATAAGGCGTGCCGGACACGCATTTCCTTCTTCTGGGCACTATCCCCTCTCACGTGGATCACCGACGCGCGAGACGAGCACCAGTCAATCGCTCATCTCCATTGGTAGCATCCTGAGGACCATGGCTGCTGATGACCTACGTGCATGCGCCTTCCCGCCGCCACAACATGGAGACTCCCGCACCACAGTTTGTGGAGTCTGCATGTAACACGCATCGTAACTCGCTCGACGCACGCCCACCATCTACGCTGCACAGCTACTCCGGTTGCGCACCGTTTTGACATGCAGGATGTACACCCCATGTGGCCGCATGCTACCGAAACCTGTACCGCCTAGCTGGTATTAGTACCCGAAGGAGGGTATGACTGGAGAGCAGATGCATTGAGATGGGTGTGGATGTCAGCCGATGTGGAGTGTGGAGATGGAGCTTGAAGTGCAGAGTGTGGAGGAAGAGAGGACTGCTGTGACCCAGAGAGGGGGTAGGCTAGACAGGCACATCGGCCTGTGTATGATTTGAGGTCGACATTCATACATGGCCCTCCTCGAGGCGGAGCCCCATAATCGATCCAGACTGCCACCGCCTGCTGGGCCTTGTTGACCGCACGTGTCCTGAACGGCCTTGCGTATCGTGCCAGCAATTGTCGTTGGCACCATTTGTACGGAGTTCCGCCTGTGGCACCGACTGACCGAGTGGTGGTATTTAGAGGCTACCCATAGGCCCTCCCTTTTCGACGGGATGTCCTTGCGCGACTGCCACAGGCCCTTTATGTGCTTGGACGAGCTACAACCACTGCCGCTCCCTTAACATCCGCCTGTATACAGTTGCGGTCCTCAACAGCCGGGCTGGCTGCTGGGACCCCCTTTTTCTCCCCCACACCATGTAGGCATTGTCCAGCAACCCCAAGGCGGCGCTGCCGCAGTCGGTCTCTACAGCTGCTGCCGATTCCCGGAACGCCTCAGGGAGCAGCACAATCACATGTTGGTTATGCCCACAATGATGCGCGACAGCCCCATGCAGTCGTTCGCAGGCTTCCCTTTGGCAGCGCCTTGTGGCCATTCACCACTGTCGCCGCTGACTTGCGGCCTTGGTCTCGTTTCAGGTCCTCGAGGCGGCGCCCCCACGCCTGTCCCTGGAGCCCAGAGCATCGCCTACACCTGATCGCACAGGTGTCATCTGCAACACCGATCCAGTGCCTCTGTGGTCGCTCCCTACCGCCTCTGTCAGTCCCGGGAACGTCTCAGAAGCCATAACACTCGATCCCTCGCGCTTGATGCCGTCGTGCCCTGACACGCTGCGGCCCAGCCCCTCGTTGTGGCCAACAAGGAGCAGTGCGCACGTGCCTCCCACTCGTTCCCGGTGCCCAGCACGTACATGCGTCCTCATCCCATACGGCCGCCTGACGTAGAGGATCCCCACGGAGGTGATACAGGTCCAAGCTCAACACGACACCATTGTACGACCGCCCGCAACGCCCTAGGGTCAGCACTTAGTCGCCGTGCATGTTGCTCACGAACCGCCCCTCGACGGCATATGCAGCCCCCGTCTCTTGTCCAACAGTATTGAATCGGCACTCCCGGGGTTGCCTCCTACTGTGGCCGCGTGCTCTGATTCATGCCGGGACCATAAGCCGTCGTTGGGTCTCGTCCCCACTGCGTTTGCACTTCCCACACCTTCTGCCCGCCGTTGGATGTGTATGACCTCCGCCAACGCGTACTGAACGCGCTCCCCACACGTGTTCACCCCCCCAGCATGACACGTTGCCGCTCAGCCTCTCCGCAGCGACTCCATCCTCCCAGTCAATGCCGCCTTGGATGCCGTCATGAGGCCCTTGTCGCTGCCGATGACGACCTGCAAGCGCACGCTTTCCCACTGGTTCCCAGTGCCCATCGCAGTCATCACCGCACACATCTTGACTCCCGTACGTGCCGCAACGTAGAGTATTGCAGGATAGGGTGGTCCGCTCCTGCTCCTGTACCACTGCCGAAGTGGAGGGCTTCCACTGATGTGATGTGAGCTCGCGTCCAACGTACACATCGCGCAGCTGGCGGCATCGACACTGGAACGCTCAACACGTGATTCGCCCGGCGCGCGCCGCCGCATACGCCGTCACAGAAGTTGGCGAGACACCGCAGCTGCTCATCGCGAACGACCTTCGCGCCGATCGACACCCTTGTGAAATTGCTGGTGATGCCCTGATACCAACGCCTGCACATCCGCCGGCAGTCGATCCCGCGCACGTTTGCGCTGCCATCGACTCTGCAAATGGTCGAGGGTGTCGTGTAAGCCGTGTTGGTCGTGCAGCCCGATCCACACTCGTGGCCTCTTTTCGTTCAGGCCTTCGAGACGACGCCCCATGTTGTTTCCTGCCGCCACCGATCCTGGACGCACCCCAGAGGGGTCTTATAGGCTGCGCTCCTAGCGCAGCTCTACCCCCGACGATGCAAATAAGATGACACAGAGATCGGCCACATACCTCAACACTCCCTAGTCGCTCATTCTGGACCTGAACAGCTGCTGGGTTTCGCTCCCACTGCGCTCATCCTTCCCGCGACTTCCACCCGCCATGGACGTGCACCAACACCGACGCGTACTGAACGCGCCCTTCCACGCGTTCTCGGTGCCCAGCGCAGTCGCTACTGAACGCACCCTCACTCCCGTATGGGTATTGCAGGAAGTGACATGAGCTGGCGTTCGACATGCATCGTGACTCAATCGATGTGCGCCCACCATCTCCACCGCGCGCGCTGTCACGAGAGCGACCGCCCACGATGCCTTTGTGTCGATGCCTGTATACCTGCCTCATCGACCATGGAAAAGCAACACAGTTGATCCCACGCACGCTTGTGCCGCCGTTGTTCTTGGAAATATCGGGAAGTCGCATGGGCCATATTCGTCGTTCAGCTCAGCCTACACCCGCGCTGATGTGTTCGCCTTGGGTTTGATACCTAAAGCCTGCACGCAACGGTCCTTTCCTCAGACGGTATCTTGTGCAGTCGTTCGAGGGACACAGCAGTTGTGTATATCGTTGATAGGTTAGTCGAATTGTTGTATGTCTTCTTTCCACAGGATGGGATCGGAGATGGGATATTGGAACAGTGATGGTCGTTAAAGGACTGTATCTGTGTCAGTTTCCTAACTCCAAACTCTTCTTTGTACAAGAAAACGTCAAATGATTTGACTTCTTCTATGCCTTGTAATTGAAGAAGGGGATTGTTGATTGGAATACTGCACTTGATAATGGTCGTCTGATGGCTATTACAATTTTAGTATCTTGTCACAATTCCAATACTTAATGCTGGCAGTAGGTGATGTCAATAGATGTGACGAGTCTTGTGACTGTGACGTGTGACGTGGCGTATGTGACCGTGACCGTTGTGACCGTGACCGTGACCGTGATGTGTGACATAGTCTAGAACGTTCTAGACTATTCTTGAACTTACTTGAACTGAGGACTTGAGCGTTGACTTGAAACTTGACCTGTTAAACTTGTTATTTTACAGAGAGAGGCAGAGGCCTTTATATACATGTCTATAGCAACGATGCAAAGACGATGCAAAACGATGCGATAGAGGTGCTTGGTAAGAATAGGGGTAGTGCATGACAAAGCACGAGAACAAAAAGTACAAAAAAGGAATCAAGAAAGGAGTATCTGACAAAGCAGATAAGCAGGAATGTGTCAAGATAGGGGAAAGAAGCGTGGAGTGGGAATATTAGTACAAGAATAGAATGTCAGTTAGTAATGACGAGAAAAAGTTATCAAACATAGAACAAGGCAAAGATCATGTGAAAAGATAATGTGTCAGATAAAAGAACAAAAGAAATGTCCACCAATAATATTCCTCAAATTGTCCAATGTCTCCTAAGCGAATTGGATATAGAATGAGTCACTGTGTCATCCAGGAAGAATTGACGAATCAGAGACAACACAGGCTCCGAAGGCAGTTCATGAACCTTTCCATGAATGGCTGACGAGTAGGGTGGAATATGCGTTCCTTCTGGATTCTATGATGAAGAGTGAGTTGAATGGACGGGGGAGGATATTCTGGGTATGGTCCCTTGAATTCTGCCACGTATTCCTCTTGCCCTGCATGATAGTATATCCTTTTCTCTCCAAGAAATATGAACGGTTCTTGGGAGTCGTCGACATATACTGGCTCTCCAATGGCATAGGTGTCATGATGATTGGGATTAGAGAGCTTGCGATGGAGATGAGCAGGATTAGGATATGTCGGTGTGATTGGAAAATGGCATTCAGCTCGTCCTTCTATAGGTTGCAATTCGATGGATTCTTGGATATGCGTCGACGAGGAAATGATTGATGACGACATATTGTTTGATTGATAATTATATAACGAGTGATAAAAGATGGCGGTGTCGGCGTAGAGGCGATGTGAGATGATGGCTAAGGTTAAAGAAAATGGCGCTGGCGGAGTTGGATTGAAAATAGATGTGGCTTGTCCGCTGGCTTGTCAGCGCTTTCAATGGTCACCCATTCACTGCTGCCGTCGACCCCAGGGATGCCCCAAGAAGTCGCCTGCTTCCCTGCCCCGTTCAGTGGCCATCTCGGGCGCCCTTCAGTGGGTTCCATACATCGGTTTGGCTCGTATCCCTTGCACATATTGGGTGGACTGGGTGTGTCTATGTCCATGTGTCGGGACGCCACATTCTAGAGAGGGGGTGATGTCAGGGGACAGCCTCCTGTCCACCAATTCTTATTCTTTTCCCTATATATCTTTTATTTTCTATCTCCCTTTCTCTATGGATTCTTTAGTTAATCCTTCTTCATCCTTGTTTCACTGACAGTGACATGACTTACTCATGTCACAGTCACTAGCTATATAGTTTGGCTGCTTAGGTAAGGGATCCTCACCTCATTCTCTTCTGGATCCCCTTACCAGGTATGCACCGATATTGTACTTAGTTTCCTTTTAATCTCATTCTCTTCTGGATCCCCTTACCAGTGTCTGGTTGGCATTGTGGGTAGGCTTTAGGGTTCGAGTCCCTGAGTCAGGCCTAGGGAGAAGGCCAGGGCTGGGTGGTGTCCCGCTGGTTCTAGCTCCTAGCATTGCCCAGGAATCAGTACCCGCGTGAGTTACCCTTACAACAGCAAGGTACCTCAGCCAAAGGCAAAGAGGCTGCGAAGCCCTCTATGCCTCAGTCGAAGGGACCCGACCTCTCAGGTAAGCTCGGGCCCGACGGCAAGCTTACTCCCCAAGAACGCCAATGTCGTTTCGAACTGAACTTGTGTCTGGTCTGCGGCAGTATGGACCACAAAGCTAGTGTGTGTCCGAGAGCCACAGCAAAGGCCTGAGCAGCGCAGGCAGCCAACCAGCCCTCAGAGGCCAAAGCCGAACCTACGGCCACGGCCCCCAAGGCAAAAAACTAATCCACAACCCTTCGGCCTCTGCACGTCCTGAGGGTTGCGTTGACCCTGAACGTGCCAAACTAGAGGTTAGACTTAATGCCTCCGCTCTCTTTAGCCCTATGTCTCTTGTAGTTAATTTGTCTTCTGAAACTATTTTAAACACTCCTCTTAAAGCATTAGTAGATTCTGGCTCCACACACTGTTTCCTTGAATCCACTTTTGTACATAGACATAACCTCCGAACCCAAACCATAGACCCGATTCCTCTTAGATTATTTGATGGTGATACAAACTCCATAATTACCGAAGCAGTAGAACTACCTATTCGCTTCTCCCCTGACCACACTTTCTGTTGTTACTATTGGATTATTGTAGATAGGAGAAATTTTGAAATTTTGATACTGCAGACAGAGATATCACCTCAATGATAGAACACACTATAATATTAAATAACTACCTGCAGACAGAGATATCTACTAACCAGTTAGTTACTCTTCTACAAGGTAAACAAAAGTTAGACTCACCACCTCAGTGATAGAACACACTGAGGGGCTCGTCTATGGCTGCCCGTGCAGCTGTATAGTCTCCGGTCATCCCTGACCGGGAACTATACATAACTACATAACTAAATAACTAGACAACTTTAGCTAGTGAAACTTGGTCCGTATACTTATAAAAGAAGTATCTAAAAGATGATCATGAATTAAGAGGAAGGGAATGAGATTGACCTGAGGAATCCAGCATATATTACCCTCCCCTCCTATCTGGCAGTTAAGCGCCCGTCCGGATATCTCGGGAGTAGGATATATGCGCATGTAGTTAATTCCACAACAACTTTCCCCATGGACTTTTATGTCACTTCGCTAGACTCGTCCTGTTCGGCCATGCTTGGGCACAACTGGCTCACCTGCTACAATCCATTGATTGATTGGGTATTGGGCAGTATTACCTTCCGAGCACCCTGTCTGGATAATCTCGCCGAACCTCCGACAACCGAAGTTCGCGCTGCTACAGCCAAACCAAAGTTACCCTCCGAATCCGTCCTGAAGCTTGAGGCTCCTCGCATCGCCCTAATCAATGCAGCCGCATTCGCTCGCGCCTATAAATTAGAGAGATCCGAAACCTTTCACCTCAACCTGGCCTCGACTGAGCTCTCAGCACACTCGACCAACCTATCCCTGACCCCCGCAGACATGGAGGGCGTACCTGAAGACTATCGTGACTTTGGGGACATATTCTCCAAGTCTAGGGCGGACACTCCGGCACCTCACAGACCATACGACCTCAAGATCACTCTCGGGGATGGCGCTGAACCGACTCAACCCCCAATCTACTCGCTCTCCTGGTCCAAACTCGAAACTCTCCGATCCTTCATTGACGAACACTTGAACATCGGGTTTATTCGGCCCTCTCAGTCCTCGCACAGAGCACCCATCCTCTTTGTTTGGAAAAAAGACGGCTTGCTCCGACTATGTGTAGACTTCCGAGGGTTAAACAAGGTAACTAAGAAAGACCAATACCCGGTACCTCTCGTCTCAGACCTGCTGGACGCCCCAAAGAAGTCTCGGTATTACACCAAGATTGATCTTCAACACGCGTACCACCTCGTCCGAATTGCTGAAGGAGACGAATGGAAGACCACGTTCAAGACCCGATACGGGTCCTTTGAGTGGCTAGTAATGCCCTTCGGGCTTACTAACTCACCCGCAGCTTTCCAACGTTTCATGAATGACATCCTGGGAGATTTGTTGGATAAATGTGTGGTAGTTTACCTTGATGACATCCTCATTTATTCTGACACACTCGCCGAACACAAAAAGCACAAACGCGAAGTGCTTCAACGGCTCCAAAAAAATAGTCTCTATGCGAAAGCTAAGAAATGCGAATGGCACAAAGACACGGTAGAATTCCTCGGGTACATACTGACGTCCGAAGGCCTCACAATGGCCGAAGACAAAATTAAAGTAATCCAAGACTGGCCCGAGCCTCGGAAGGTTAAAGACATTCAGTCCTTCCTCGGCTTTGCCAATTTCTACCGACATTTTATTCTTAACTATTCAGAGATTACAGTACCACTCACCCAACTCACCCAAAAGGGCACAACTTGGCACTTCTCAGACGAATGCAGAACAGTGTTAGAAACCCTGAAGAAAGCCTTCACCTCGGCCCCGATCCTCACGCATTGGGGCCCCGACCAACAGCTGGTCGTGGAAACCGATGCGTCGGACTATGCCCTCACTGCCATCCTGTCAACCTACACCCTGGATGGCGAGATCCACCCGACCGCTTTCCATTCTCGAACATTCTCGGGCACCGAACTCAACTATGACATCCACAACAAAGAGCTGTTAGCAATCTTCGAGGCTTTTAAACGTTGGCAACACTATCTAGAAGGCCCCTCGGCCCCGATAGATGTCGTTACTGACCACAAAAACCTGAAATACTTCTCGACTACTAAACTGCTCACCCAAAGACAGGCCCGATGGTCCAAATATCTGTCGCAGTTCAACCTCATAATTCGGTTTTGGCCGGGCAAGCTCAGCGTGAAACCCGATGCCTTAACTAGACGATGGGACGTCTACCTTAAAGAGGGGGGTAATGACTACACGACAATCAACCCACAGAACCTTTGGCCGATCTTCACGACTCAACAGATCACCAAGTCACTCCGAGCTACGTCCTTGATCCTACCCTTGCTTTGCGCGAGCTTCATCATAGACTTTGAAAAACTCCATGCTGACATTAAAGCTCACCTGTCCTCAGACCCCGAGGCTTTAAAACACCTTGGCGATGCCTCCAACCCAAGATGGATGTGATCCGAAGATGGATTCTTGAAATATGACGACCAAATCTATGTCCCCGAGGCTGACGACCTTCGGCTCCGAGTACTACAATACAAACACGACCATATACTCGCAGGACACTTCGGTCAGAACAAGACTCTATCCTCAATCAGGCGCGAATACACATGGCCCGGACTCTGAACCTCGGTCAACGAGTTCTGCAAGTCCTGCACCACGTGCTTACGCTCCAAACCCCAACGTCACAAGCCCTACGGCTTCCTCAAACAGCTCCCGATCCCTGAACAGCCCTGGAACTCGATATCCATGGACTTCATCAAAGAGCTGCCTCGGTCCGCCGGCTACACCGCGATACTGGTAGTAGTTGACCGACTAACAAAACAAGCGATATTTATTCCAACGCACGACATGGTCACCTCGGCCGACCTCGTGAAGCTCTTCGTCCTACATGTCTTTTCAAAACACGGCGTACCCTCGCACGTAACCTCGGACAGAGGTTCGGAGTTTGTCTCCCACTTCTTTAAATCATTGGGTAAAGCCTTAGACATGACGCTTCACTTCACCTTGGGTTATCACGCCGAGGGAGACAGCCAGACCAAACGTACTAACCAGACGTTAGAACAATATCTCCGAGTGTATAGTAACTACCAACAGAACAATTGGGCAGACCTACTTCCACTCGCTGAATTCGCCTACAACAACACCCCGAGCGCCACGACTGGCGTATCAC
>QMFG01000161.1:4691-20363 GCA_003314545.1 Ramaria sp. MG151 | reverse complement strand
GTTATGGGCCCCGCCAGAGCATCAGCAGCTGTGGAGGACTCACTAGTCCAATCCATTGGAAAGACGAAGTCATTTTCCATTCCACAACTCGCCTCTGACGGGACGAACTGGGTGACTTGGAAGCAACAAATGCTGATGACGTTGATGTCCAATAAGGGGGTCCAAAGGCACATCGAAGGAACGATGCGCCGACCGAACCCCATCCCCACCTTCCCTGACGGTCACATACTCTCGGATAAAGAAGTAGAAGACCTAGAAAAGCTTGAAGAAAAATGGGATATCTTCAATCAGCGCGAAGCGACGATCAAGGCGCAGATACTGACCACGATCCCTGAAAGTCTCGCCATTGAGATTCAAGGCCTAGCCACCGGAAAGGAAATCTGGGACGCTCTGTGTCAGAAACATGAGAGCAGGGCACTAACGGTCACGATCGACTTACGGCGCAAGTTATACGCGCTCAAGTGTATTGACGACGCCAACGTGAAGGAATACGTTCACACGCTAAACGCAATGTACAAGAAACTGAAGGGGATGGGCGAAAAGATCAGCGAATCCGACTTCACGACAATAATATTAGGATCCTTACCAAAATCCTACCGGCCGCTCGTCAACACCATCTCCTTGCAAAGTTGCGCAAGCCCTACCGCCCTGTCTCCCAGGATCGTCATGGAGACTGTCTTAGAGGAATTCGACAGACTCCAGATCGAGGAGGCGCAATCCAAGGAAGCGGAAAGCGCCATGACAGCGAAGGGCGGCAAGGGAAAGGGAAAGAGACGAAGGGGGCAAAACCCGACGTCCGTGAAGACCAACCCCAACATCGAATGCTGGACCTGCGAAAAAAAGGGGCACATCAGCTCTAAATGCCCAAACAAGTCCAAGAAGGGCAATGGGATGAAGAAACAAGGGGGAGAGGCGCACATATCTCAACCCCAGGATGACTACACGTTCACGTCAACCCTACTCGGCGAAACCGCCGCTCTTATCTCAAACGCAAGCCAAATGACGATCTTTGACTCGGGCGCATCCACACACATGTCCCCCAATAAGAGCAAATTCTCTGAGATAATACCCATCGAGCCCAGATCGGTGAAGGCAGCTGATAAGACCGTCTTCATGGCAACCAGTATTGGTCGTATGAGGATAAACATTCCCAACGGCGATCCCACCACATCAGTCACCCTAAAAGATGTGCTATATTGCCCGGAGCTAGGATACACGCTGGTCTCATTAGGCAAATGCGATGCCGCTGGATTCACCGTCACGCTGAAAGGAAAAATGTGCCACATTAAAGATCCCAATGGTCGTACCATCGACCAAATACCGCAATCCTATGGGCTCTATAGGATCGATGAGTCAGACATTGCTAACGCAGTGGGGGTCACTGCCGCAAAAACCTACTCACTAGACCAACCCCACCATAAGATGGGTCACATCTCACCCAGGGCAATCAAGGAACTGATTGAGAGGAGCGTGATACTCGGCCTAAGCTGGGATAGCAAATCAGAACCTTCGTTCTGCACAATTTGCGCAAAGGCAAAACCTACCAGAAGACCGATCCCAAAGGAGAGAACCGATTACACCGCTCAGGCTCTGGGAGACAAGGTACATTCTGACGTCTGGGGACCGGCCACCCCACAGAGCTACAATGGCAAGCGCTATTACATCAGCTTCACAGACGACTACACCCGCTGGATGGTCGTATACTGTATCAGCCAAAAATCTGAGGCTTTCGATAAGTATAAGGAATTCGAAGCATGGCTAAACACGCAGCACGATAAGAAGATCAAGATTCTTCAATCCGATCGAGGAGGTGAATACTCCTCTAAAGAGTTTAGCAGCTACCTCAAAACCCGCGGAACGCTCCAACAATTCACGGTGCATGACACGCCTGAAGAAAACGGTGTCGCTGAACGGCTGAACCGAACTTTGCTTGAACACGCGCGAGCAATGTTACTTGCCGCACAGCTTCCAAAAGACCTATGGCCAGAGACGATCCACCATGCGGTATGGTTGAAAAACAGAACATCTACGAGGGCCTTGAAAGGTCAAACTCCGTACGAAAAGATGTTCGGCTCTAAGCCCAACCTAACGGACTTACCCAACTGGGGCGCACACGTCTTTGTCCTGAAAACCAATGCTGGTAAGCTCGACGCTAAGGCCACAGAAGGCAGGTGGGTGGGATATAGCGGTCAAAGTAAAGGTCACCGCATCTACGCGAATAATCGGTGAATATCTGTCGAGAGAAATGTCACCTTTGACAACTCTCGACTAATGGTCCCAAACCCTATTCCGCTTGCAGGGGAGAATGCCACTAACCCCACGGATCAGTCTAACAAGCAGGAAACGCTTCAGAACCCACCAGCTACGCAAAACCAAGAGCATTGAACTGCGAGAAACACTTCAAGAGAAAATTGTGCGCGACCTCGAACACCCACGAGAAAGTACTCAATCTCCGAAAGGTGAGAGACCAAACCCTATGCGAGACCCCAACCTACCAGAACCGCGATGAAGTGAGAGGATTAAAAACCTCAACCAATCTGTGAATCTCTTTGAAGCTGATGACCTGGATGAAGAAGCCTACCTCGCTATGGCCTCCATTGTCCACCACGTTATTGACCCCCCATCAGTGGAAGCCGCGAAGAAGCAAACCGATTGGCTAGAATGGGAAAGGTCAATCCAGGCTGAACTGGATATCCACAAGAAGTTAAACACCGGTGAGCTAGTTACTGCACCACCAGATGCCAACATTGTAGGCAGCAGAATCGTCCTGCGCTACAAATTAGGTAAGGATAGGCAGGTAAGCTCTCAGAAAGCCAGACTGGTCGCCCAAGGCTTTGCTCAACAGGAGGGTGTTGACTTCAATGAAACTTTTTCTCCAACGGCCAAATTAACGGCGATACGGATCATCGCAGCTATAGCGGCCCGCAACGATTGGGAGCTGGAGCAAACGGATGTGGACGCCGCATACCTGAATGCCACACTCAAGGAGAATAGATACATGCGCCAGCCGAAGGGATTTGAAGCACCCGGGCAGGAGGACAAGGTAATCCATCTGAAACGCATGATATATGGACTGTGCCAATCCGGGAAAGAATGGTACAAAGACCTTACTGATACCCTTCGCAAAGCTGGATTCACACGATGCAAGGTGGAACACGCTGTGTTCACCCGCTTCAACGCAGATGCCACCATCCTGGCCGTAGATGTGGATAATATAACCATTGCGGGTAACTCACCAAGAGCGATACAACGCTTCAAACACGAGCTGTCCTCATGCTATGGCATCAAGGACATGGGGAACATACAGTGGCTATTAGGCATCGAAATAGAACGTGATTGAAAGAGAAGAACAATCACATTCTCTCAAGGCGCGTATATACAAAAAATTGTACAACGCTTTGGTCTTGAAGATGCCAAGCCGCTCACAACCCCCATGTCACCCGGTCACAACCTCACAAGTTCCCAGTCCCCAACTACCGAAAAAGAAATAGATGAGATGAGACGCGTACCTTACAGGGAGGCCATAGGATCCCTCATGTACGCGGTGGTAGGGACCAGACCAGACATCGCTTACGCGGTGTCGTACCTTGCCCGTTTCATGTCCAACCCTGGACAGGCCCACTGGGAAGCGGTAAAGCGAGTTATTAGATACCTAAAGGGGACTAAGAGGGCAAAACTTACCATTGGAGAAACAAGGGCGCTATTATGGGAGGAAGAGGCGAGGCGGCGAGGCTCAGCTATTATAGGATACAGCGACGCCAATGGCAACTCACAAGAACATAGGCATGCTATCTCCGGGTACGCATTTTGCATGGGAGGAGGGGCCGTCTCCTGGAACTCGAGGAAGCAGACTCTAGTATTGTTGTCAACCACAGAGTCTGAGTATGTGGCTATGATGCACGCAGCCAAAGAAGCCCTATGGATACGGGCATTCCTAGGTGAAATACTCACGCACCTGCAACTGCCAACGCTGGTATACTGTGACAACCAGTCGGCCATCGCCGTAGCCAAGAATGACCAGTATCACGCAAGAACAAAACATATCGATATCCGTTATCATTTTATTCGCAAGGCAATTCTGAACGAAGCTATAGAGGTCCATTACTGTCCAACGCACGAGATGGTAGCTGACATATTCACAAAAGCTCTATTGGCAAAACCCTTCGAAACACTGTGCAAGCTCCTAGGACTACGCATGGATTGAGGGGGAGTGTTGGTGCAAGTAGACCCACGGGAGCAAACTTGCATGGGTGCCTATAGGCCGCAACAGCGGCATGGTCAATCCACGCTGCGGTAGATAGAATAAGTAATATTAGTATTGATAACATGCGGCTGGAACTCGTGCCAAAGACACGAGGCTAGTTAACCAGCCGCATATATAGTTAGAGGCTCAAGGACGAACACCTCAGTGCTTGTTCACACTGAGGTGGTGAGTCCCAAGATCTTTCTTATTCTCTTTATAATTAGTTGACAAAAAACCTGTAGAAACTGATAGTTTATTCAGGTAGCTATATATCTCAGTGCTTGTTCACACTGAGGTGAAACTAATAGTTTATTCAGTTTTTTTATATCCTAAACTATTTACAAGTGCCACAACATCCAAAACTTTCAAACATGCAAACAGTTTTGTTACTTACTATAAATCATTAATTATGATAACTCATGTTGAGGATGGACTGTTATCCACTGCAATTTTATTTTGCATTTTATTTCACAAGTTATTAAGCTATTAAAACAAAACAAACAAACTTGCAACAGTTTTTAAAAAATTGTAACTTTTCTGAAGCAAGGCCTAATTATCATATTCAAAGATAAAAGTGAGTCAGTAGAATTTGATATTGAAGTTGGTAGGCTTGTGATTTTCCTTCATGACAAGTTGTTACAAATAACTGCTACAGATTCTATCCAGATGAAGTGGACCCATGGCTATTTTGTCTCCTAAGATGTGAATAAGTTACATGCTCGGCTTTGAGCCGCGGTCAGCCGAGCTTTGCCGCTCTGCAGATCTTATTTCTTCAATTTATGCAGGTGAACAAGATTATTGAATCATTGGACTACAGGCAATTCGAAATGAATCGGCACAACTAGCCACTATTATCAAGCGGCATGGAGCTTACTTATTATTTGGGAGTAGGAGCTCTTTTCTTCGAATAGTAACACAGCTTGACCTGTATCAGAAGAAAGTAGCCTTCGAAAAATCATTGGTGATGCAGCATTGACAAAAGATGACTGGTACGCAAGTATAAGAGAAATATACCGGGTTGAATGGTAGAATGTCGACGTTAAACTTTTTGGCTACTATCTTTGTCGGAGTTTTAACGTCAAAATAGTAAACGTCAGCATTTCGTCCAGTCGTTCGACCGAGCTCTGTACTGCATCTATCATCATCGTGACCGGCTCGACAGTACATTTGAACTTGCTTGTAAGATGGGAGGAGAAGGTAAGAGCTGTTCTTTCCATTTTCGCTGATGTTTTAACTCAAGGCACGACCCCTGTTACTCAGGATGGCTATTTCTCTTTGCAGTGCTCATGGCAGCAGGATTGTTGTTCACGATGGTGTTTTTTGTATGCAACACTGGGATGCCTATACTCGTGCACCTGGCTGATGTTCCTCAATACCTAGATCATCATGTTCTCCGACCTCGAATGCGATTACATCAATCCCATTGACCTATGTAACAAACTCAACCAAGTCAGCACCCTCCTGCTTTCGTAATTGATTTTAGTTTTGACTTATTCTGGTGGCATAGTTTGTCTTACCCGAAAACATCGCACATGCATTACTCACAATCCTCTTCTTACTTTCGGGGCAATGGGTGGCATTTTTACTGAATGCACCTCTAATGGCATTCAACGTTAACAAGTATGTGTTCAGTTCTTAGTTCTTCCGTCTAAATATACTCCAGGACTGATGTACGTATTCAGAATAATGAACAAAAACCACATGTACGATGCCACGGAAATCTTCCGGACATTATCGGGCCACAAGAAGGAGAGCTTTATAAAGCTTGGATTTTATCTTCTTTCCTTCTTTTACTATCTATATCGGTGAGCGTTACGTATATGGCGATCTGGGTCTGTGACTAAGTACCATTTCTTTAACGTAGGATGATTGTTGCCCTCATTTCAGGTTAGCCATTGTGCTGAGCTATTGATAAATTCTGAACCTATATCCAGAGAGTGAATGACCCTCTGGCGGTCTGTCGACTACACGATAGCCATCCGAGATGGATAGGGCACATGGTCTTGTTGGAAGACACCTCGACTGATGAATTGAGCCGTTGCCATTTGGACCGCTTTGCCTTGTGTATTTACCGAATTGCTGTTCTCTGCAATGGGTCCTTTCTAGATTCAAACGAGCATACCTAGGTATCTTAAAGCTATCGCATGCAAATATTTATTTGCCATGAAATATTGTTCCAAATAAGACCTCTGACTGAAAATACAATCGTCTAATGCTAGATGCTATGGCTATCGATCACCACTGTCAACTCCATCCCCACCTCCCTTCTTCTTCCTGTCATCATCGCCTTCCTTCCGCTCCTCTAGCTCCTTCATCCATGTCTCATGTCTAGACCATACATTCCGCATCAATGTCAAGGTAGATCCGTTGGTAGCCTGCTCGTATGCTTTCTGTAAAAATCTTTGTACATGATATCAGAGGTTTTGGGATAAAGCCAGACAAGGGACATGATGATACTAACCTAGATTGGGTTCCATCCGTGAAACTCCGTCCAAAAACCGTGAGTAGCTTATATGTCGGGGTGAGCACAAATGTGAGCTTCTGATATAAAGCATCCTGCACCAAGGAGGGTAGTGGCGTAACGCGAACAAGATACGAATCTCGACTAGGTTCAGCTACTGGTAAGTAATAGTAAAGGAGACAGTAAATAATCGTACATAGCGCTGTTCGGAGCAAATCGAAGGCTTGGAGGGGCTGAGGGTGGAACCTCTGGTTCTCCATTTCCCCGAGAGTCGTCTGCCTGCTGGTGAACATTTCCTTCCTCCCCTTCCTCCCCTTCCTCTTGATCGGCACTACTCTGACGCATGTTGTTTTGTCTAACTTGTTGTCGTAGACGATCTAACTCCTCCTCATATCTTTGTCGCTCCACAGCCTCCTTATATCTCATCCACTCGGTCTGCTTAGACAGATCGGCCATCATTGAGTCCAATTTCTCTTGTGCAGCCCAGCGGCTCTTGGAGACCCAGACGTATCTTCCTTCCTTCCAGTACTGGGTCTTGTCGGTGTCCTCGACCTCTCCATCATCGAAGGCCTCTCTAGGTTGGCCCTCATGGGGGAGAGGTAAAGGAACTCGGGGTTTCAATTCCCCGTTCACGTCTTTCGACGCATCGTAAGTGCCTTCATGTACTTCATGACCAAACACTCGGCGAAAGCATATAGTGCGACACCAAGGGTTGTTGCCTCTTGCTCGATTATATGACGTCTGGGAACAATAGATGAAGCAACGCTCGTCCACTTGTGGCGAGTTCCATGCAGGAAACGGTCTGAATATAACGACCTTTGGCAGTGTAAAAGATGGAGCAGGAGTGGATGAGTTTGAACTTGAATGTGGTGTAGAGGAATCCGAGTTTGACTGGCTTCCGCTAGGGCCAGGCTCCTGACTAGACATCGAGCCCAGGGTGAGTTGTGGCGGTATTATATGGAGTAACCGACAAGCGCCCATTGGCCATCTATATAAGGTAAGCGGCTCCAAATTTTTATTTCTTTCCAACCATGACCCGCCGAACGAAGAAATCGCTTTCGCAGTGCACGCAAAGGGAGACGTTGATTGTTCTACCTTGTCCATGCTGTGGGGAAAGTCCCCGGAGACAGTCAGGGTTTATTCCTCGCTCGTTCAAGGGAAAGCTGCCACCCTTTAAGGACGGTGGTTGAGAGCGAGGAATGGCATAGAAGTTTGGTTCATTCCCTGTCGTCTGTTATTACTTTCGACGTGTTTGGCCCGTCTAATGCCACTCTGTCGCCGCTGGTGTTTCTCGATCTCTACTTTCCAAGCTCGAAGCGAAGAGATGAGCTTTGAAGTTTGAGGGACCGAGAGACCCGGCGGCATTGTCGTTGCTCATAGTGATAGTTATGCGATTGCGGTAACCTTTGACCGTAACTCAATGGGGCTTACTCTTGCGTCGGCGGGTCTCTCCAATTTTTTGACCACCGTCATAGACGGTTTAGGATCCCTTCTTTGGTCAGGACGGTGAGTCTTTCCTACCTTTCCGTCTTCGATTCGTTCCTTTATGATGCCGTTCTTTTTTTGAATTTCTTCAAGAAGTATCCCCATTTGTCATTACGAATGTGGAAAAGCTTCAGAATTTGACACTCTGACTCCTGCACAAGATCCAACTCTAGAACACCTTCGACTCATATACGTCTTTTAACTCGCAGATCTAACCAAATTTCCATGCAACATCGTGTATAGGGTTCATCTTGTATTATGATTCAACGTACAAGCTACGTATCTCATCGTATATCCAGTTCTGTCAAGGCTCCGAACATGCCTCCCGGTGCCTTCGTAGTTTTCTCAGTGGTTCGGCTCTCCTCACGCTGTTCCTTCCTCTCCTTTTTCCTTCTCCCTTTTTCATCTCTAAACGTATTTGCCAACCCTTCTGTAGATGCATCCCATAGCTGTTGAAATAACTTACTCGAGCCTTTTTTCCGTTGCATCAAGGCCGCATGGAATTTTCTCCCGCTGAATCCCTGTTGCGCCTTTCCAAGCATTACAGGAAGATGGTCATCATATTTTCGAGAGCCTGGAAGGTCCACAAGTAGTAATGCTTCTGCGAGCCATTCTATGGCCTCTAAAGCTGATAGTACTTGGGCAACAAGCTGAACCGAGCGATCTTCAATGCATGGCACCTCCACCTCGTCCTCGTCATCAGACATGGAAGATAAGAAAGCTTCCGCTTCTGACCGAGTCCACTTTTCCCTCTCGCGTTCTCGCTGCTGGTTCCCACTCTTCAACCCCTCTGCGCGTGCATGTAGGATTTGAAGTACCCATCTAAGGGTGACAACCAGTAACAGCTTACCACCACTCAACTTATCATAGTTATTCCATTCTTCAGCTGCAATGACTCGAATGCTAGGGGTGTCGCTCCCCAAGACCATAAGAAAAATACTTAGTCGGTCCTGGGTGGGTCTTAACTGTATGGGTGTAGGGTTTTCTGCAACGTCCCAGGGTAGATCATCCAGTCCAGTAACTTCGCATTCCTCAGCTGAGACTCGCGCGCCACGTCTGACATACTCGGTAATTGTTTTGGGTCGAAGAGGCGGCAGGAGAACTACCGATGAAATTGGAGTGTGCGATACGGTGTTGCACTGGGATAGATCAACAGCCTCTGGGGCTTCCCCACCAGGTTCTGAAAAACTGAGGCGCTGTAACTTGCCTCGCAAAGCGGCGAGAGGGTCCTCCTCATCTTCATGAACTTCAACGGCTGAGCCATCAGATTGGTCTTCCACAACATCCACGAGCTCATCTTCATCCTCTGTTATCTTTACACATCCACCTGTGAGGACATTATCTGGTCTCTAAAAGTATGGTGACATACATCGTTGTTATCCTGAGTACTATCCAGCTCTGATCGGTCAGGTATTCCACCACCAGCGACAAAGATTTTCCAGATCACTTCGCGGACCGGCCGCCCTATACTCCGTGCGCAGCATTCTCGATCTGGATCCTCTAAGAAAAGTAATGGGAAGCATGCACCACCACGAGCGAATACCTCTATGAGTCTGGCGTGCAAGAGGCCACGATGGTAGGCCTGTAAGTAGAGCTTGTGCACTTGCTCTGCAGTATAACGAGAATCTTGACTATGGGAGTCCATGCCTTGACTACCGTATTCATGCTGCAACAGTAATTCGGGGCGGTCCATGGCATATTCCAATGTACTCTGAACGACCTTCTCCGTGACCTTGTCGATCTCATCGTTGGTGGGCAAATATCCGGAGTCATGCCATGTAAGTAATCGTTCCACAGTCGTCCCTAATATAATGGATATGGTCAATCGCGGCATGCAATTTGAGAGAGAATGTAACAACCAATCACGTCAATGACACTCCCCTGTCCACCATTGTCGATTTTGCGAACTTTCTTTGTGTTTCCGGACTGAGCATCTTTGAGAACGGATGACAGAGTATCGGCAACACGTTGTACACGATTTGTAGGGGTTGCCTTTGACCGGAAAAAATTATATGATGCGTAATCGTTGCCAATGAGAGCACCAAGCAACGGCAAAAGCGTGGGGGGAACAGAAACGTAGTCTGCGAATGCGACAGGTTCGTAAACAGTGAGAACGAGGGATAAATCCGACTGTGCGTGAGAGGAAGGAGGCAGGGGACCGGAGCTAAATTCCAGGGCCGAGTCTTTCACTTTGAGCTTAGGTCTTTGCTTTTTGTGTGTCACAACTTGGAACGAAGAGTTATCTTCATCAGCAAGAGGCGAGGGGTCTTGGGGGGGTGCACCTGTGTCTCTGACGCACGTGCCCCATACCAACTCGTCGAGTGGAATATACCCCTATGACACGCCTCAGAAAGAAGTGTAATAGCTCACGAAAATCCAATCTACCTTGTAACCCTCGCAATTTAACACCATAAAGTCCGAGTCATTTCCCGTGACATATGCACCGAGCCTTCCAGCAAGCGCAACAATGTACGAGTCTGCTTCGCCTTCCGCGAATCGCACGTCAACAGCATCCATGGACAAAAGCCTGGAGACGACGGCGATGTACCCCAAGGGCAGTGCCATTCGTGTTTCGGAAAGCGATCTGGTAGTGGAGCGAGCAGCCTTGGAAGTGCGGAAAAAGATGTTAGCCTTGTTCACGCAGTTCTCTTGTAAACGAGATATGACCGTAGGATATTTGAGGGGTGGAGTGGGCCCTGTCAATTCATGACCATGGGGCGATTAAAGAAGACATAAGATAGCTCGTACCATCGAATACAAACGTAGGTCTTATGCCCACTCGCTGCCAAGCCATGACCATGCTTTCCGCATGTCTTGCTAACACAGCGTATTCTCCTCCGTACACCCATGGCTCTCCACAGGAATTATAAAGCGTATACAGCAGCCTTAACAGTGATGAGTATGGATATGCAACTATTAGCCAGCGAGCTTACGACCACCCATCTACTACGACGTCAATATTGTGACTGTGAGCATTATGATGCGTTTCTGCCGTTGAAATGGCATAGGCAGGGTCGGCAGTTTTGAGCTCGAGAGTGTAAGAAAGCTTGTGCCTGTGCTCTTTCAGAAATGTAGTGAGCCCCTTGACGCCCATTGGGGTATGTGGCGAAAAGGGTTGCAGAAGCGTCACGCGTCACACTGTGAGAGTGGCTCAGGCTGAGATTGTGGTTCTTGCTTTACTCTTCCAGTGAAATGTTTGTTTCTCTCTATTGGGATCTAAACAGCGATCTCAGTCGTTGTAAGTAACGGACTCATATTATAAGTCCTAAACAGTGATCTATAATATATACATGATCATGTAGTAGGATGTAATCATATTGTCTCACCTCAGTCGTTGTAAGTAACGGACTGAGGACATAAGAATGGAATGGAGAGGCAATATATACTATATGGATTGTGGCCGCGCAGTCAGTGGACAAGTGGACGTACAATCAAGATAATCCTCCAACTTTAACACTCTCCCCTCCTCAACCTTTGTTTTCTTCTCCTTCATATTTTCCTTTGTGCCATCCTCACAAAACCCTTTTCGTCTCAGCTGCCTGTGATTATCTATCTGCTCTACCAGCCTCTTATATAGATATCGAAGAGCCGAATTCACTAGGTACGAGACGACACTAAAACTCAATGCTTTTTCGTTACTGTTTATGCATAAAGGTGACGTCTTATTAAAACTATAGCTCGCTACGCCCACCTTTCATCTTAATGTGCGGCGACGATACATGATAAGTCTCAAGCAATAGGGAACATGGAGTGCTTCTCCATGGCACACGGGGAAGTGCAGGAACCTATCAGGCTGACTTGAGGTTATCGTGAAGTACTTCGTTGACAAGGTTTTTTGTGTTCTGCCACGTACAGAAGCCTCCTCTGTCAATCGCAATATTGCAAGTTCCCGTCCTTTTGTAGATTCGGAACCTCAGTGACTACTGCACAGTAAACATTATTTCCCAATTAGTATGCAGCCTTGCCTTCAATTTCTCAGTTTTCGTCGAGCTTGAACATGTCGCGCGCCCGGTAACTCAAGACGAATACAATCTATTCTTCACCAAATGTGCTATGTGGCTTCTCATGTCACACGTGGCCCCCACTCTTACCGAGAATGCCGCAGTGTCCCCTTGTTTCGGAACGTGGCATTGAACTGTAAAAGCGTATTGATATCCCGCACCCAGTCGTCAGACCGGTTGTCTAGCGTTCCGTTTCCGCTTTCGCCCTCTGACGAGTGAGATGTTGACCGTCTAATGCAGGGTATGGGATACGGCGACAACTGTACCCGCACAGACTCGCCTGGGGAAAGCGTTCTGATGCGTGAAAAGGGCTCTTGGCCGTCCATTGAGACTTCTGCAGGCGCGCGAGACTTGGAATTTATCTGCAGACATCAGGTAAAGGGTAGAATCGCGCAACATGATATATATGAATATGACACACTTGCAAGGTCAGTTGACTTGTGCCTGGAAAAAGCAGAGGTCTGAAGGAGAGGCTCCTAGGACATATGGGTGTCATTAGGAGAGCTTTCACTGATGGGTGTACGATGGGTCCTCCAGAAGACAACGAATATGCCGTAGACCCCGTTGGAGTCGAAATGATCAACCCGTCAGACTTGCATAAATATTGTTAATGGAAAATCTTTAATGCGACTAGACAAACATACAAATGCCTCAGTGAGGTGTACACTGTCCACGTATACGTCTATGATGTTCAAGTGCGGACTACGACCCCTATGAAGGGTGACTTCATTCATAACCTGCCAACCTACAATATATGTATGTTTGATCAATAGCAGGCCCATCTCAAGTTGCTCACTGACCAACGGATCCACAACTCCCGAATTCCACGCCCTTCGTATCATGGAAGGTGCACGACAACCGGATGCGATCTAATACCGTTGCCCGACCCTGGTAAACGTCTTGAATGGCCTCACGGAAATCATGTATATCTAGATAGCAGGGTAAAACATACCCAAATAAAGAAAAGCATACATACCAAATGGAAGTAGAAACCCCAGTGTCCCCATGGAAAAACTCAACACTGGTGGTACAGGTCCCGTCTTAAAAAGACTCGACGTGCGAAGGATCGTTCCGTCCCCACCAAGCGTCACGACCAGGTCGACGGGGATATTCGAGTGCGACGACCACGGCTCTATGCCATCTTTTCCAGCTTGAAGGTTAGGTAGCGAAATATCGGACTCTGAGGGTAAAGAGTCCTCATCTGAATCGTGGAACAAGCGGGTGCTGGGGTACGTCTCTTGGACATGTCTTGTAACGGTGGTCGTTCAGTAGCATCTTAACTCGTTGTCGGTAAATTCAAAAAGTACTTTATGACAGACACCAATGCTTCAGAGACGTTTCTGTCCCTTTTTTTTTTCACGAATAGTATAGATCCTGGGGGCGACCTGGCTTGCGTCAACAGTGAATTGATACACACTAACCTTCCAAATTGCGTACTAACTCACGATATTCTCTTACTATACTTCCGGACAACACACGGTGCCCTTGTCCAGGGATTCTGCCTCGCAGCGACCGAGGATACGAGGTTCCGCATAATAAATCTATATATTAAGAGAACATGCGGGGTCCCTGTGGTCCGTGATTACCTGTCATTAAGCTGAGTTCGAACAGCAGTCTCAACCACAACCCTCGCCCATACTCAGCGTCAACCTCCGTCCCAACGGGTCGTCATCTCTGTATCTTGAACATTTCCTTTGATTTGCACTGATACCTTCCATGCAAGGAATCAAGAGGCACTCTTTTGTCAGAATTCAATTATTAATCATGAGAGGTGTAGATGGACGTAGGGTTAATAGTATCATTTTGAAATGTTTTTAATAGTAATAGAATGATATTTGAAAGTGAATAGAATCCTATAGTAAAAGTGAATGGCTTTTGGAATGTTTGTGAAAGGGTGTATAGTTCCAAAGAGATAGATATTCTGAAGGGATTCTATCTTGTGGATTGAATGAACTTTGCAGTCCATGTTGATCATAGCCAATGGTCTCACATTCTTTTGAAGTGTGTTTAAACTAATATAAATAAAGTTAGAGTACTCACTCAAAGATGTGCTTGTTGAGAAGAGGTTGTTTAAGGTAGTTCACAACAAGTTCAAACAAGTAGATGTATAATAATTGAACTAGGGAATATACATGTGAATGTGCTACCTATATACCGAACAGTTTGGAAGGAACAGCAAATAGGAAAGAGTCTGTGAGAGTCAGAAAGTAGCTAAGGTATATGTATACTAATTAAAGGCCATAGAAAACAAAGAACAAGGGAGGTAGGAAAATTGTGAATGAAAAAAAAAGATTAACAAACCAACAATAGCTTCTGAAACATGTTTCCAAATCGTATGACTTCTTTGGGTAGGGATAACTGTGTGCACATCCTTTGGGGGATCATTCTGAGAGTCTAGAATGTTCATATCATAGAGCCTGATGATATAGCATATCATTGCAAGCTTCTGATGAAATATGAATGACTCAATCAATGAGTTCATTGTGAAAGATGGGGATAGTGTTGGGGATAGTCAGGATGGTTCTTTCTAAAAGAGGATTATAATTGGACCTGACTAGTGATTATTTCACTAGATATTAATGGAGTGATTCAGAAAAACTGATAGATAAGAAGGTTGTTTGGTGAAAGTGATGAGATCGAGACAATGGTGATTTGGAATTTGGAAAGGATCTTTTAGAAGGCTTGCTTCAGAAGGGTGATGATATGGGTAGGATGCCCATACTGTAATTGTGACATCTTTTTACTCTCCCATTTCCCTCAAACATTCCATCCAGGTATTGCTGCAGTCCTATTTTCAAACACCCATTTTGGGAATCATGTTTAAAATCCTTTATTAGAATTTGCTCTAAGTCTAACAATAAGCCTTCAGTCCTGTCACAGTCACATACCTGGCCGATCTCTGGAACCCTCCAGAACTCTAGGAGTCCTCTGAATATAGAGACAGAATGTTGAGTCATGTCATAATCATAATTTATCTCTTATCCTATCTCTCCAAACAATTTCTCCTGAATAGCTCCTTTGGAATCCTGAACTGACAGAACACCCATCACATATGTTCTTACTAAACATCCCATCACCATGAAGCATCGTGAATCATTTTATTGATATCAAAGTAAACCAATCTATAATCAGGTCCAATCATTCATCTTTTCTCAAAAAGAAGCACCTTGTCAGAACCCGACCAAAACCTCGGGCCTCCGGACCCGAACCCCCAACCATCACGTTTCACCTATTCATACCTCATGTTTGATCTCTTCCCCTTATAGCTTACGACCCTGACCTCGGTCATTCGGTCACCGATCCCCGAACCCTCTCGTATATAATTCGCTCATTCATGTACATGATGATCAGTTCTGATATTGACTAAGATACCCCAATACACCTTGCTTAATCTCTACGCTCCTTCGTTCCGTTCGCTAAGGTCACGCCCGAACTTCGGGTGACCTTGGGCCTCGTCCGAAATACGGGACAGGACTCTGAGC
>QMFG01000158.1:55849-67378 GCA_003314545.1 Ramaria sp. MG151 | reverse complement strand
AAAGAGATACTAGAGTGAGCATCACTTTGAGATGGTTACTTCCCGGAGCAGATATTGTTGGAGACAACGAGTAAAATGGACCCTCCTTAGCTAGTAGGCTCTCTTCGTTGTGGATAGTAGACAGGTTCTGGGGCATTGAACGATTCAGATTGTCCAACTCATGTTAGTTGCGGTAGTAGATATCTTCTGGGACTTCGGAAAATGTTCAGAGCTGGTAGCCGCGTTATTGGGTGTATCATACGGGAATTGCCGAACGCTGCTAATCGGGCTAGTCTTTCGCCCTAATTACTTTCACTTCCACTTTCCTCAACCATGCTCATTAAAGTCAAGGTAGACATACCCAGTTACTTCTCTGACCCTACTAATGCGTCACCTGCAGACACTTACAGGAAAGGAGGTACATTGAACACGCCTCACTTCCACACGCCTCACTGATCGTAAACTGTTAATGGCAGATTGAGCTTGACATCGATCTTGATGATAAGGTACGTAGTATGGATAACGTTTTGAAATTGAACTGATGGGTGTTTGACTTGCATAGATCACCAGAATCAAAGAGAAAGTGGAGGAGCAATCGGGCGTGCCACCACCGCAACAGAGGCTTATTTTCGGGGGACGACAGATGTGTGTCATGTGATCTACCTCGATAATTATCTGACCAATCCATTATAAAGGCCTGACGACAAAACGGCGAGGGACTTCAACATTTCAGCAGGATCCGTGCTCCATCTGGTTTTAGCATTACGAGGAGGACGGTGACCAAGCATCAATATACATTTTTGTGATGATAGAGATAGAGATGGTCGTCTAAGGCAGTTTTCATGTGCAGCTATTTCTGAAACATAAGCTACTCAAGCTTTGATGTATCCTTTTTCCACGGCTACCTCTGCGTTGATAATGCTGCTCGTGGCCGCGCCGATGGCCACGTTGTTTGCTAAAACGACGAACTTGATATCCAGTACTGGACAATGTCTCACCCTTCCGACGCTCACGCCAGCACCATCCTGGTAGTCCCGATCCAGCCGTGGTTGCGGCCGGTCCTGCTCTTCATGCAGGACAATCGCGTCCTGCGGCGCCGACGGACACCCTAACACTTGCGCTTCGCAAGTGTACCGCTTCAGTACCTCACAAACCTGCTCCGCGGTCGGCGGGGGACGTCGCACGAACCGAACCGAGACGCATTCCGTATGTCCTTCGAGCACTGGCACGCGATTGCACGCGGCGGAGACCTTAAGAGGGGCCGGCGTGTGTAAGTCAAAGGATTGCCCATCGGTGGACATGCCTCCGAGGATCTTTTTGACCTCCCACTCGAGCTTGTCTTCTTCCCCACCACCGATGTAAGGGATGACGTTATCGAAGATATCAAAACTGGGCACGCCGGGATATCCTGCGCCAGAGATAGCTTGCAGTGTCGTAATGAGCACAGCATCTAGGGGGCCGAAGGCACGCTCGAGTGCAGCGAGGGGAACCGCAACGCCAGTAGCAGCACAGTTGGCGTTTGTGACGATGAAACCGCGCGTGGGACGCGGGTTGAGGAGAGATTGTTGGTACGGCAGAATAGAGAGATGAGAAGTGTTCACGAGGGGAACAATAAGAGGCACTACAGGGTCCCGTCGGTGATTCTTCGCATTAGAGAACACGGCAACATTAGCTGCGCGGAACGCGAGCTCTACGACCGAGAGTGACGTTTATCTTTTTTATTCTCGAAAGGAAAACAGTGAACGCGGATCCACTCACCAATGTCTCCCGCGACGTCCGCGTCCAGTCCAGAAAACACAATCTCTACACCAGAAAAGTGTTGCGGCGAACACTCCTGCACAATGAGCTCAAGAACACTTTTTGGAATAGGTGATGTCTGCTTCCATTTGACTGCCTTAGAGTACGCCTGCCCTGCGGACCGCGCAGATGCGCCTAGAGCATGGATCTGGAAGTAAGGATGTCTAGAGAGCAGAAGGATGAACCGCTGGCCGACTGTGCCAGTAGCACCCAAGACGCCAACCTTAATACATCGTTGATTTGGCATTTCGAGTAGTCTTGTCACACTCTATATGGTGCTCTTAGGTTTCCGAGAGAGAGAAACCGCTGAGCGGACAAGGCGCACACAAATTATGTATTCGACTTAAGTTCGTCGGAGCTGCAAACTCAAGCCAACGTTTTGCTATGGCCACCGCAGACGAAGCAGCAGCACAGCTGATATATGGCCCCAACGTCCTTCACAACACCAACATCAGTACAACGAAATTCCTCTCGTCCTGTTTTTCTGGCGCAACCGCGGGCATCCTCGGCCTCGAGGACTGGCGGGGGTTTGCTCTCTTTGGCGCATCGACACTTTTCACAGCTACGCTGCTGTCCACCATATCATGTAAGGGTCAGCCCAAAAAGTATCTGAGAGGAGGATGGCTTGAGCTTGCAACTCCGGATGTATTCTCATTCATCTTGGTATGGACTTTGTTTTGTGAGTGAACTTTGTAGCTCGTGGGTAAAGTAACTAATAAAATTACTTATCTTCCTAGATGGGATCGTACATGGTATGCTAACCTTTCTTACGACGATCCGTGATGTCTCATTATAATCTCCCACAGTTTATGACTAGACTATTTAGGTCGTCTTAAACTACCATATATCTCCACCCCATCAAATAAGAGAGAATAAGTTATCGTTGTGTTACATTTCTTTATTGGCATATGTGGATTTCGCGTCCCTTGCAACTTTATGATGCTCTTAGCTGACCGTTTTTGGGCCCAATCTCTATAGGCTTGAACGACCATTTTCACGGGCGTGTCTTACTCTCGGTATTTACCTGTTTGATTTTCTTTTTGTGACTTATTGAAGGAATGAACGGCATGAAAGGATGTCACCAGCAGGTCAATGCGCAAATTAGGAGATTCTTGCTGTCCTTAACCAACTTAGTATCGCTTCCCGAAAAGCTCAAAGGATACATAAGCTGTGTTACAATGGTGAAAAGCAATCATCTCGAGATGTTCAATATGTAATGGCGACACCGACCTAACCCCGTTGGAAGGTGCTGAGACTATTCTTCTCGCTTCATCCAAGAATACATATAAATTTAAGCCTGGCCACACGCTAGCGAAAAGGAGACCGTTACTAGGGGAGTCCCAACTCTGAAAGTCTCAACAGTGTTTTATCCTTAATATCTCAATGCGCCTGGCCTCGCTATATTCAACCTCATGCATGATGGATGCATACTAGGATGACTTTCCAAAGACGGGGCTACAGGTTCTTTATCATTTCAACGATCTCATTGTACGGCACAACACGAACTATCTCATTGTTTAAAGTTCACTTCAAAGCATTCTCGATACCATGGCTGACACTGTACAGCGGTATATTCAGTAAATTGATCACCTCGGTAAGAAGTGACCATTTCTGTGACCACGAAACTCTGGCTGCGACCCACCGTCAGCGCGGTAGCCCTACGACTGTATGAGCTTCTTATCGGGAACCTCAGAGCGTACTCGCACTATTAGGATTTTCTGTCGTTCCCTTTCGATGGGCAATCTCAATTCAGATGCGCAGCGATCCTCAGAAAGCTGGAATTGGCATTTGGACTTCGAGAATCGAAGGTTAATGGGTTAGCAAGCAAGCGCAAACATGAATATTCTCTTGCCACCTCATCCAAGACATTGAATACTGCGATACAATCTAAACTCTATAACCTTTCCCTCCTATGCAGGAAGATGCGTGGTTGGGTGGCCTCTCCACACCATTCTCTCAGCTTAGTATGAATAAAGGGCGGACTCTCATTTATGCACTAACCGTCAATACGCTTCGCAGTTTGATGAATCACGTTCGGTTTTTAATTCTTCACTCATGGTTTGAGCTCTACGAGTATATTGACGGCCCTGGCTATGCTCCCCGCACTTAGTCAGTGCCCACACGTTGAACACTTTATTATCCTCCGTCTTGAAACCATACACTCTACGCAACGAAGTTATCATGAGGATATTTCCGGTTCCGTGGTACTGGCTCATATTAATGGGGCAGTACGGATGTCTATATCGTCCTGTTGAACCCGCTGCGTTTGCCATGTGACACAACTCGTCCACTAGCCTCGGGCAGGGATAGATGATACTTTACTGCCTAGCGTGACACTCTCTTGGCACTTGGCGCAATGGATTTTGGGGAACCCAAGCAAGGCAGAAAAATAATTTCCTGTGTTGGAAGATGTAAAGTCAGTTTGTCCGTGCCAGGGAGAGTTTTGGAAACTGTAGAGAAACTATGTCTAGCCAGCTCGAGGATACTACGATGCAGTACGCCTAGAGACTTTTATGAGGACTACGTGTGATTGTTCAAATGCAACAAGGCTTACTCGTCGGTGCGTCTCACGAGTTATTCTCGCTCCAGTAATAGCTTCGCAACCTCGTGAACTCACGGAAAGAGATTGGCCTATTATTCATTCCGTAATATGTCGGTGAGTTGCTGATGTCTTTCTTGGTTACATTTATTAATCAGAAACAGCTGCGTATACTTCTAAAAGTACGTGATATTTCAGTGATTCACAACCAGATCATGATGCCAAGTGGCAAGCTTTGTGAATTGACAGGATCATGGTTTTCACCAACGGACTGCTTTCAAGAAGGCGGCCTGGCGTAATGGCAACGCGTCTGACTTCGATCGTCAGTGCGGATATCAGAAGATTGCAGGTTCGAGTCCTGCGGTCGTCATTTTTTCCTGTTTAAATGTGGAATACATTAGCGCTGAAACACACATTTTCTTCAATGTCAAACTTGTGCTGCTGTCTGGCAATATATTACAAAATGTAGTGTTACAAGGGTTTCGGGTTAAACCAAGTTCGAGGGATACCCGAAGCCTTCCAGACCAACAAAATTCTCCTTAATAGATCTTGCGGACACAAACCTATAGAAGATGTTAACGCTACCAGCCTTATCGTTCGTGCCGCTGGCCCGGCCACCACCGAAAGGCTGCTGCCCAACCACGGCGCCGGTGCATTTTTCATTGTAATACATGTTTCCTGCCGCGTGACGCAGTTTGTTCGTGGCATGCATCAGAGCCGACCGGTCATTGGAAAATCTACGGCCGCATAGATCAGCAACAAACGGAAGCAAGTGAACCTAATTCACTTACATGGAACCTGTAAGACCGTATTCGGAGGTAGTGTCAATGAGCTCCAGCGTCTTATCCCAGTCGGCGTCTTCAAACACATAGACCTGCATGCTCTTGAGAAAAGATATCCCATCACACAGAACTCCCAGACTTACACTCAAGACGGGCCCGAAGATCTCTTCAACAAATGTCACAGACTTTGGGTCTTTGCTGAGGAGAACGGTGGGTCGTATGAAATAACCCTTGGAGTCGTCCCCTAAATGATCATGAAAATTAGCGATGCAGAGTTTATTTATAATTATGATATGCCTCACACGTGCCCCCAGCGAGAACCTCGGCACCGGCCTTTTTGGCCTTTTCAATATAGCCAGTGATTCTGTCGAATGCGGGCCGACCACTAAAGCACGAACCAACATGGATCAAGTTAGGAATACAACTTACGAAGAAAATTTCAGACATACATGACAGGACCGTTGAAACTCTGGAAGTCGGTTGGGTCCCCTACCTTGATTTTCTGTGTTTCCTTGATGAGTAGTTCCTTGAATCCATTATTCCACACGGATGAGGAGACGTAGAGCCGAGACAGAGCGGAACATTTTTGACCTAGGTCGACATGAATTTGAATGTAATGTACTGCGGAAAAAAAGGAGAATGGTACCTTGATACTCAAACGCGCCACGAATAGCCTGGTAGACTGCGTTTGTAATGGCAGCAGAGGAATGCACGACATGGAAGTTCTTGCCACCTTTGAATTGGAATATTAGCCTTTCAGATCACACAAGCAAGTAACGAGATACAAAACCTGTCTCTCCTACAATCCTCGGATAACCTTTGTACTTATCCAAATTGGCTGCAATATCCTTCCACAGCTTCTTGAAGACAAATGTACTACCCGTGAAGTGTAGGGCCGCGAAAGAAGGGTGCCCAATAGCCTGCGCGACAACTTCTGGTGGAGGGCCTGGTACGAACTGAACAACGCTCGGAGGCAAACCAGCTTCAAGAAGAATCTGATGGACAATGTAATTCGAGTATGTCGCTGCAGGCGAAGGCTTCCAAACAACGACATTCCCGACCATGGCGGGTACTACAGCGCTTGTCAGAGCTGAGTGATTAGAGCTACTAAGTACGGACCTCCAGGTAGGTTACCCCCAATGGCTGTAAAATTGAATGGGGACACGGCCAGGACGAAACCCTCTAACGGACGGTATTCGACTCGGCTTCAATCATATCATAAGAACCGGAAGAAGTTCGTTTGTCCCAGTCGACTGCTTACTTCCATGACCCTGAAAAATTCTTATCTGGTTGTTGGGTATACATTTGCTCGACGAACTTGACTCCGAATCGAAAGAAATCCGCAAGCTGTGTCAAGAGTAAAACATCGCATAAACGTGGAAGTGCAGGAATGGTGTAAGTACCTCTGCAGCAGCATCAATCTCAGCCTGCCAAGCATTCTTTCCTTGACCTAGCATAGTCGCAGCCAGGAGTTTATACCTATACTTGCCGCTCACGAGGTCCGCCGCTTTGAGAAAGATTGCTGCACGGTCGTTCCACGGCATCGTCTCCCAGTCTGCCTTCGCAGCCAAGGCACCATCGATAGCGGCCTGCACCGTGGCTTCGTCTGCCTCGTGATAGACAGCTAGGTGTTTTGCATGGTCCGAAGGAATAGGTTGCTTTGCCGTTTTCCCTGTCTTGACCTGAAGGAAAATGGAAAGGGAGTTAATAGTAGTGCGAGATAGGTGGACTCTGCTCACGGGTTTCCCGTTGATAACTATGGGAACTTCAAAAGGCAAAGCCTGCTTCATTTCAACGATGGCGCTTTCGAGACTTCTTCTCTCTGCTGAACCAGGGGCATAGTGCCTCTATGATGGACGAGGTAATTAGTCTTTCAAGTACCGGACACCGAACATCTTACAAAGGGTTCATTATCGATTTGAGGGACTTTGAAGGAAGCTAACTGAGCGTTGGACATGGTGACTTGCAAAGGAGGATCCTATTCCAAAGAAAATTACATACAGCCACCTCCGTGGGAATAAAATCCACCCAACAAGGAAACTTTCACACGGCCTTTACGGAAGAGTGCCAAAAAATACACAAAACCCAAAAATTGTCTTGAAAAAAGGGCTGAGTCTCTGACATGCTCCTGATAACATCTATCGGTGACATAATATACTATGACTTGTGGCGAAATTTACGTCCCTAAAACCTTGATAGATTACTGAGGGTAAGTTGGTCACCATTCCAGATTTCCGGAAGGCAAAATAACGTTATCTTTGGAGGGTCTTCGGCCGGCTAAATTGCCTTGAGCTTCTGAGTCAAATATTACGGTAGCTGCCCCAAAGGTAATATGGAACTGTATGTGTGAGCTACACGTAAAACATTCTCACTGTCTAAGATGATGATCAGCGGTGACTGACCAGACATTTTTGAAGATAGGAACTGAGTGTAACAATGTATGGGAAATGAAGGCGTTCCTTTATAAGCTAATGATCTATATCAAACTTGATGTTATTCGGAAGGCCGTGGAGATTGTGTTCAGAGCATAAGAAAACTAACTAAAGCAAGGGACGTCAAGCATCGTCGCCTTACTCCATCAGGAGTCCAACCAGATTGCATGCCAGATAGTCAAGGTCAGTTTGAGGTTAGGCAAGGGAAGAAAGGTGAAGCAGTTGGCATACTGTAGGAGCCAAGCCTGGTTTTTCAGGATGTCGGTGCCAATAAAGGAAGCGGAGAGTTGTACGGTTAGTAAGAAGGAATTGACATTATGTTCCTGGTCGTCCTTTCTGAATTATACTTTGCGACACTAAGTTTCGTATACAGCTCGCATGGCAACTTGATTTTGAGTCTTTTATGTTTGTGACAGTCTACCTTTAAATGTCACAGCCGTACGGTGTATTAATTGACATCATTACCACTGAGGGCTTGGAGAAATATCCGCAGTATGCTTAGGCCACCAGAACAAACGGAAGCAAAAGTGATCTGAATGTGGTTAGATGGTGGCCACTCTGCCAGAAAAATTCGACGTGGTCAGATCAGGTGTTAAATACCATCCGGAGTCCTACGGGTCTAGAATATGACGCATTGTTAAACTAAGCGATGACAATTAGTTATAGTGGTGACAGTCGTTTACACAGTGAGTGGTTCTTTTCTATGCTTGGGAATGCCGCGTTTAACATTTAAAGACTAGTGCAGTGACATATCACACTGAAACAGATTACACATACAACATGAACGAGTTCCAAGGTTGGAAAGAATAAGCTCGATCAGCCAGACCAGACTGGGCCACCGGGAGCGGTGTCTATAACGTTGTTAACATTAGTGATTCCGTCAAGACTATTAACAAAAAATCAAATGGACTCACAGTTCTGAAGATTATTGTAGCTATGGAAATAATATACAGCGTCAGTGAATTAAGGGGACAGGAGTAACTCAAGACAGACATGTTGATGGTGATCCCAGGGTCACTGTGAAACAATGTTAACCACCCAGACAGTTAAGAACCCAAGCATTAGGACTGACGTTGGCTTGTATGCACCAGGAAGAGCGATTTTAGGAGGATTGGCATTGCCCCCTCCTGCAACGGTCACCTGTACACAACCTATAGCGATATTTGGTCGCTGTCTGGTTTTTCGTCTCGATGAAGGTTAGCGCAACTAACCTATATAGAACTGTGCTCCAGGATATGTCGAAGCAACATGCAAAGCAAGAATCTCTCCACCTGAGAGGTCTAAGATGGAAAGTATGATAGGTTTTAGATTGGCTTACGAATCAGGTAGTCTCCCGAGGGGATCGACTTCGGGATAACGAATGAGTGCTTTCCAGCGTTGGCATTGACGATGTCAGTAGCCCAAGTTGTAGAATTGATGAGACCAAGAGAGTATATTTTAGTCCAAACGGTTCCGGAGCCGCTAAAAGCGGCTGCGGTGCTGGGGGCTTTGGCCATATAGACCTGGACAGGTCCTACATTAAATCAGTAATGATCATCTGGCTTAATCAAGCAAATTGATTTACCCTTGTGACCTGCACTAATGGCGGGTTCACCAGTTCTCTGCGCATGCTGATGCCATTCGAGCGTAATCTGAGTTATGGCGATGGCGTGAGACCGATTGCAGTGAAGTCGAGGACCATCTGAGTTATACCGTATCCCCTGCATTCACAGTTGCGGTTGACACGCCGATACCAGAAAGTCCATTAACGTTGCAGGTCAAGTCCGTGCTGGTGACGTCAGTCACAGGATTATTGTTGGGCGGAACGCGGATGTCAGTGTTAAGACCCTGGTCCACCTGTAGAGCAAGCAAGCCAATTCATTGAGGGGAACGCGTTGCGATCCTGAATATTACCCCATTCTTCCACCAATATTGCAGGCTGAGGAACGCATTGTTAACTTGAGACGTAGTTAAGTGTTGAAAAGACAGACTAACGTGACTAGGTACAGAACATAACCAGTCTTTTAGCAGCGCCAGCGCGCAATGGAGAGAAAAAAACACGAACAATGCCCTGAGACGTTGTTTGCTAAGAGGACAGCACTGAGGAAAGAAAAAAGCAGCTGCATGGATAAACAGAGACGAAGTTCTGTATCTGCCAAAGTGCTTGGCTGCGAGGCTTTAAATCTGCTTGCTCAGAGTCACCTGCATGCAACACTAGTTCCAGTTCGAGATATCTATGTTCATAAAATATGGTGCTGTACACAAACAGAGCATGAAGCTTTAGTCCAATAGCCATGAGTTTGGAGGAATATCGGTGAAGTTTTGAGGCACATCAAGACAAACAGCTAAGCCCATTTGCGAATACAAGAAACATAACAGGGCTAGAGGTCAAGAAGTATACAAACCTGAACGCCCTCCGGCGAAAGTAGTCGATAAACCTCGGAAAAGCATCGTCAGTAGTCTTAGGCGGAAAGATCGGACTGTGAATCTTGTCACAGGGTCACGGTCACCTGTATGTCCGTGCTCTTCGAGACTTCACTGGGAGACCTTGTGATTGACCTCGAGGTCGAAACTTGTCCAAAAACATGCGAAAACTTTATAAAGCTATGCAAGATATACTACTATAATCTGAACGCCTTCTTCAATGGTGTGTCGAACGACCTCGATCATAGTTACTCTTCTCCTCACATTAATCTTTCAGTGTCAAAAGACTTCATAGCGCAGACGGGAGACCCAACGGCGACGGGAACTGGTGGAGAGTGTGCGCGTGCCTACATCAACCCGGATGCGCCTCGGTATTTTACGCCAGAACTGGTGCCGCGGTTCAAGCACACCCAAAAAGGCACAGTTTCCATGGCGGTGGCACCTACAGTTGACGGAAGGTACGACGGCGGATGTGGCAGTCAATTTTTCATTACCCTTGGAGACAACATTGAATACCTCGATGGGAAGCACGCCGTGTTCGGACATGTTGTGGAGGGCTTTGAGACGCTTGACAAGCTCAACGAGGTATTTACAGACCAAGAGGGTCGCCCGCTCAAGGATGTGCGCATAAGACATGTCGTCATTCTAGGTCAGCTATTCGCTTTTCGATACCCAATAAAACTCTGACGAAATAATTCAGATGATCCATTCCCTGACCCAGACGGACTTAAGATCCCCGATGAGGTTCCCACGATACCACCTGACGCGACATCTGGCGCTGTGAGAATTGCTGAGGACGAGGATCCACTGCAAACGTTACCTGAAGAGGAAGCGGAACGCGAGCGCCGTAAAGCTGCGGCAGCAGCCTCTGCATTGACTCTGGAAATGGTTGGCGACTTGCCTTTCGCCAATGTACGACCACCAGAGAACGTCCTTTTCGTCTGCAAACTCAATTCCGTGACAAGAGATGAAGATCTTGATCTCATCTTCTCAAGGTTTGGCAAAATCATGAGTTGTCAGATCATCCGAGACAAAAGAACTGGGGACTCTCTTCAGTACGCCTTCATCGAATTTGATAAAAGAGAAGATGCAGAACAGGTACGATCTGTCTTCCTATTATCGTTATTTACTTATAACCGTGTCCAAAGGCATATTTTAAGATGCAAAACGTGTTGATTGATGATCGTCGGATTTGGGTGGACTTGTGAGTGCACCAGAGTATGCTACTTTCCCTCTCTCTGACCAACCCCCACCTAGTTCGCAATCAGTGGCCAGGCTGAATACGCACTGGTCAAACAACCCTAAGATGGGCAAGTCTCGTCGTAACCAGGAAGCATTCGCCGGTAGAGACGACCTAGAAGCCACCCAGCGCTACCGAAGATCAGACAAGAATCACGACTCTCACAGAGGGTATGGTATGGTGTTTGATGTAGATGATATGTCCAAGTCCTCGCGCCCCAGGAGCCGAAGCAGGGGACGAGACCAGCGAGATAGACATGGTCGCGCACGGTCACGATCGCCACGCCGAAGGGGAAGGAGCCGCAGTGTGGAACATTACCGGGAGCGCGATCGTGATCGCCGGCGTGAAAGATAAATG
>QMFG01000158.1:14163-49023 GCA_003314545.1 Ramaria sp. MG151 | reverse complement strand
GCCTATTACAATACAAGAATTAGCCTATGCAGGTATTATAGAGCGAGGTTGGAAATATAACATGAAAAAGTGTGTGAATTTCAACGCTGGTTGGGGAGAGAGATACATATCAGCATATATAAACCTCCAGTACCCCAAAAACGACGCACATATTAGGTGTAGTCCGAGTCTGTTGCTGAAGAGGAATTCCCTGACTGTCGTGTGGAATGCCTACAACATATACATATCTCCTGTCAGAGACGACGAGTGGGAGTGCCCTCCTACGTACGGTTCTAGTTTCGGTTTAGAATGCCAAACGCGGGATGCGAGGCAGCATTGGGTTTTCCAGCGAGACCGTTGTTCTAAACGGTCTTCCTCCTCCTTGGGTGCGAGACAAATGATGCACGCGGTCCCAAAGCCAGCGATGAACCAGACGTGCGTGCCGCCGGATCGTATGCGTCGCAGTCGACCGCGCAGAAGCTGACGGCGGTACTGGAACAAGGAAGGTAATAGTGGCATTGCCAAAGGGGACAGGCTTGGGAGGGGAGGCTTGGACGTCGGGGCAGGCGGGGGCGCGGGGGGAGAAGGTTAAAAGACGGTGGCTCAGCACCGTTTTTGTACACACACATTTTGTTGATGTTCGGCGTGCGGCTTCGAAAAACGCGTAGGCTAGTTTTGTGGCGGGTTCCGGGGACGGCAAGCTGTTAAGCGGGCCCCGCGCCACCGTGCCGCGCAAGTGCTGTTGCGGTGTCAGCGCTCAAATTCGTACACGCACGTGTCCGGCCCGCTCCGGCATGGCTCGGCGTTGTACTGGCTGCTGTGCCGTCAAGCACTCCCCTCGGCTTGGTCAGCCCGCGAAGCAGGACTTATCTCTTTTTTTGTGTTTTTGATAGAATTACTGGCCCTCTTGAAGATGAGCTGACTCGGATTTGACATAGACCTTGAGTCAGCCTGGATAAAATTTAGAGTTGGTTTTCATTCACACTAATAGCATATTTCTGTCTACAACCAAGCCCTTTCAGTTGACATTCACATTGTATTTGAAGAAAAAGGTAATGTTTCACCAAATTGATGGTTTTTTATTGTCAAGCATGCTGATCTTACTGTCCATATCCTGAACTTGAATCGCAGCTTGCATTGGTTTTGAAGTTTGTAATTTAGCCTTTAAAACTCCTGAAACATAGCCCTTGACAAAAGTTGGTGACAAAAGCCTCCTCTGAGTATTAGAACATTCAGATCTGGTGTGTTGTGTTGGGTCACTAATCTTTGTCTTTGTCAATATCTTATGTCAATGTTGACCCTTGATCAAGTCAGAATGAGGTTATGCATGTCTTCTTGGAGATTGAACAGATCTCGATAGGACACAGTCTTAAAACCTTTGAATGATCTTGGCATAAAGGTTACGAATCACTGCGGCATTCTCATAATCAAACCTGGAAACCCGTCTATTCGGGGAAATAAAAGGTTAAACACCTCCTTCAGTGCTTTGCCGTGTGGGCGCTCGGCGCTCCTTTGCGTCAGCTTATGCTCCGAACTGTCGCATCCTTTAGCTGCACCACCTCCTGTCGCTTACCAAGGCTCTCTGAAAGACGCAGCAGCTCTTCTGATTCTCGTACAGACACAAGGGCTAGCTCCAAGCTATGGGCAGATGCTATAGACGAGGAAGAAACCACAAAGCCTGCAACACCGACGCAGCCGGCTGAATACCCAAACTGGACTGGCGACGAGTCTGTTCAGGATGCCGTTCTGCGCATGCTCGTCGACAAATACAAGCCTTTGCGAGGGGGTGTCATTCGAACTGCGGAGGAAAAGCTCAAGTCTATGCCTATGCCGCCTAGCCTTCCACTAGAGCCGCCGTCATTGTCTGCGTCTTCCGACAGTTCCTTACCTACGTCTGAAACCACTGCTACGCACAAACCGTGGCTCACAACATTCCGTGCTCCATCACATGCGACATCCATCCGATACATGCGTCTCCCACCTCCGCTGCCCACCAAGCCCAGCGCACAAGGACCCCCAGTCCATCCGGATGACTCGCGCTCCCGCATCATAGAGAGAGAAAAGAAGAAGAAGGCAGCGTATGCCGGACGTCTCACCAACGCGCGTGAATCTAGCTTGGATTATCGGATAAGAAGGAGCGCAGCTGGCGATCCTCGCGTGCACCGCCCAAATCCCCTGAGCGTGAAGGGATGGACGAGTCTAGTGGAAGAGCGCATTGAGGCGAGTGTCCTGCGGTTCGCGGTTTTTATGTAGACTTGAGCCCTTATGCAGAGGGCACGCAGTGAGGGTCATTTTCGCTCGATCAAGGGTCGCGGAAAGCCTCTTGCCCAGGACAGCGAGCAGAGCAATCCTTTCATCCCTCGAGAAGAGTTTCTCATGAACCGCATTGTCCAGCGGCAGGGCGCTGCGCCGCCCTGGGTTGAATTTCAAGGAGGCAAGCCCCCGGCCATCCATGCCTACGCATTTACCCTTTAACACACCGAGGTTTAACAGAACTCGACGCCGCGATCAGTTCATTCCGTGGTACTCTTCAAACTACTTGGACACGGCGGGCGGTTCGTTCTCTTATGCTCGAGCATCCGCCTCATATTCTACCCAGACTGGTGTTATCGGATGTGACGGGGAGACGGATGCACGACCCCGAGTGGGAGAAGCGAGAGAAGGGATACCATGAGGAGGCCATACGAGAAATAAACGCACTCGTGCGCAAGTATAACGGCGCCGCGCCATACGCGGTGCGTCGGACGTATCTGGCGCGGGAGGCTGAGCTGCAGATGATGTATGAAGTCAGTGGAGAAGACATATTAAATGAGATCAGACGGAAGTGCGAGGCTGGCGATCCGACCGGAGGACTGAGTATTGAGGGGGATCCAGGATCCAGGCAGGGCGGCGGCGATGGCGGCGAAGCGCGGCCGATTACATTTTGGTTGTCAGACATGTGGAAGAGATGGGTGGCCAGGCTTGTTGGACAATGAGGATTGGAGGTCGGTAGTTATAGTCGGTAGCGCCCGGTACATGCTGGCAGCCAATTCTTCCAACTAGTCTCCCTCTGTATCTCTTGCTGGCTGTTTCGCTGCTTTCTGCTCTGCCAATTATCACAAGTTTTTGTTCTCCATATCTAGCAGTCGCACGGCTCTAGGCGCAACCAGTCCGTATCTTTACCGAAAAACACGAGGCCAGCGGCAACGAGGCCTTGCTTCTCGTCTATATCATTATAATATTCCGATGGCCAATATTACATACTGTATTCGGCCCTGAAGCCTCACATGGACAACGTGCCCTTTGTCCATAAAAAAAAAAATTGGGCTTCTCGTCTGATTGTTCCACACCCCCCATCGTTCTTCGCTCCCCCACCAACCCAGCCAACCCAACCAGCCAACCCTCAAACGTCCTCACAATGTCTGATGAAATCATGGTGAGCCCGCTCGAGGTCTTTTTACGCATCTTTAGTACCTGCCTGCTCATACAAAGCCTTGGTTGTTTAAAAAAAAATTCGTGACCTCTCGTGGTGTAAAAAAAACAAAAAGACCGGAGACATCGTCGCTGTCAACGTACAGTCCTACGGCCGCAGAGAAGGCCTCGTCATCGGGTCCCATATCGACCTATTCGTCAGTCCAACATTTTCTCGTATACACCTGCCCCGGCTAAGCTGCTCACACCCTTCGTCTCTCTCTCTCTCTCTGTATGTGTAGGGCCGCCACATCGTCGAAGTCCAGTTTGACCCTGGCGACCTATACCACGCATGGTAAGCGTTTTATTATTATTATTATTTCTTGTCATAGCCCTCCTTTCCGCCCTGATTCTATTCCTGTTCCCTTTCCAAGGTACCCTACGGTAACGCGCGTACGCCGAACCACGTACTACCTCCCTCCCGCGCGGAGGACAATGACTGTCGAGCGCAAGGTCTACTTCTAGGCCCGGCACCACACTTGTATCCACACCACACCACCACCACCACCACCCTCGCTAGAGGGTGGTAGACCCTATCCCCCCCAACGAATTCGGCCGATTTTGTGAATAGAAACCGTCTCCCACAATTATTTTTCTTCGGGACAGAGCTGTGCCCTGTGGACGTTCTATCATTACATAACTGTATGTAAATTGTCACAAACTCGTCGCTCTTTCAGCCTTTTTCGAGCGCGCGGTATAGTAATCCAAGTACCATTGACACAATGTATGAGGGAATAATCACAAATTAAGAACCTCTAGGGGGTACAACAACGGGGTGCATAGTGGACAATGTAGTTATCAGGCGCGGAGGCCCACTGTCCGTGCAGGGGATGGTGGTCGATGGGCATGTGTTGGCTGAGGCGATGCCAATCGCAGATGCTGCCGCGGAGGCGACGGAGAAGGCTGCACTGGCGTAGTCGGCCGCATCCTCACGACACACGCCTTCGAACTTGATATCGATGGGGCCTCCGCATCCGCGTCACCATTCGAAGTTGCTGTGATAATCCCATTTACTGGTTCAGTCGTAGGTGTCTTAGGCCCCGACTCTTCGCGAACAGACAGAGATTCGAGAAGTGACAAGGCAGGGGACAAGTCCCGCACGGAAGGCGAGCGTGATCGACCAGCATACACGCTCCTCACGATCCTCGCGCCAGCCTGGGGACGTGGGGCTTCAAGCAAAGACCCAATACCTACATCCTCCTCCTCTTTTACCCCCACAGGCTTAATCGTCTCTTCCGAACTTCTCGGAGAGCTTTGTACAGGCCACAGCGTTGGTCTCGGCTGCACCACACGCTCGTAATACAGCATGAAAGTTCCTGCAGTCTCTGCAAGCACACGCTCGACGCCAACTTCCTCCACGCTCTCGTCACTGATCCGTAACCACCGCGACGCTGCGTACGCCGGCATCTCTCCCACCGCCAGATCCCTCCCGCCGCCAACATTTTCGTCCCAAATTGGTCCGAATGCCGCACACTTCTCGCACTCACATCCTAGGGGACATCGAAGGGTCGGTGGGTCAAAACGGTGTTTGCCCAATGCAGGTGGACGTGGCCTGCGCCGGTAAGCGACGTAGTGGCCGAAATTGTGTGCGCCGTAATGACATACAACCGCAGAAAGACGGTATAGCACGCGCGGGGCGTATGTGGCAGGGGTCGGTGTATTCGAACGTGGTGGCGGGGTAGCAGTAGGAGTTGAGATGGGTGCGGAAGGCGAGGTTGAAAGCTGCCCAGAGGTCGTGAAGAGTGTCAAGTCAAGGAACTCTGGGAAGATTATGCGGCAACTGTTCTTAATCCCAGAAGTGCCATAATGAATAGAACGGTTGAGGTGTAAGGCAAGAACGAGAGGTGGCTAAAACAGCGCGTGATGTCAGGCTAGTCCACGAAAACACCATAAAAGCGCACTCGAGCAATCATGGCCTGTTTAGTTGAGCATCGGCTGAATGCTTTCTCCATCTTCACACCCTTGATATCTTCCTCAATTCGACCTTCGTCCAAGGCGGCTTTGACGCGTGCCTCGAGCTTTCTCGCTTCCCGAGCACGTTTCTTTTTGGACGAACTAACTTCATGATCACCCGATGCAGCCTCAGTCGCTCTTTCTGCCTCGGACACGAGCCGCCTATGTGTTGCCAGCATGGAACATTTGCGACATATGCAGTCATTCAACAACTCCAGCCTCGTATAGTCAGATAGACAGTCTTCCAGCCGACAACTTGCCTGTTACACAATCAGCAACTTGTATACATACCCTATGAGAGAACAGAGCACTCGCCATGAGCGGTACTGCCAACTGCCAACTGTCAAACGCAAAGTGCATGACAGCTTCAGTATACCCACACTCTACACAACTCCTCCGATTCGCAGTCAAGCCATCAAACACCCCCTTCCCAGCATCTCGTCCCACTGCAGTCACCGCAGATTCTGGCTCCTCGCTCGGCGCTCTACTCAGTTCGCCTAGTCCACGATCACGGCAAAGCTCTTCGTCTACGGCTTTCGACTCATTCTTTAGAGATTCGGAGAGAAGTTGGAAAAGTTCCTGAGCGTCTTGATGTTCCCGAGAGGCGAACAAAGTGCTCCGTTGCCTTCCTGGCACGGGCTCTGAGAGGGCGTTTATAATAGAAATAGGACGAAGAGCACGAGGGGTGGAGGTTGGGGTGTTGAGGTCTAAAGGGAGAGAGTAGGTCTGATTCCGAATTAGAAGGTAGCACCGCTCATACCAATGAGTGCGTCTCGCAATGCATCGATTATAGGAGTAGGTACGTCTAGGCGTTCCGCACGGGAATGTACGGCTTCGATGTATGGTTGTAAATATGATAGAGCCGCCATAGCCTAGCATGAACGAATATGTCAAGTGTACAGCAGCTGTGATAGAGGAGCAAACCTGCAGCGTTGAATTAAGAAAGCAATACGACCCGGATATGTTGACTAGCCCCGGGTAGTATCTTTCGTTCTCATTGATGCCTAGCATCAGAAAATCACGACCGGCGGTATATATATACATACACGCAACAACTCACGCTCTGGCTTCGCTGCGACTAGGTCTGCTCGTCGCAAGTGCTTCTTTCTAGAGGATCTCTTCTCTCTTGTTGACGGTGGAGCGTCATTATAAAACCAGCTCCAGGCAAAGCCAAGTCCTAAATTCTCAAACACCATCGCCACAAGCCACGGAAGTGTCCTCCCGACCCTGTGATATGTGCCAAGTGCAAGAACTGGTGCAAAAACGAAGACAAATATTAAAGGAAGGATCTGCTCCCAAGGTGCAATGGCCAAGGTGTCGCAGACGACGTCGAGCATGAAAGTTGTGACCCTCGGGCGGCGTTTCAATATCCGGTCTCCGCAGATCGCAGACTCCTATAAAGCGAACACTTGTATCCTAAAGACAAGCAATCATTGAGGGGAGATAATTTATCTGAAAGTTACTTTGCACCAGCTGAAGTCTTTGCGTCACTTTGAAACTATTTTTGTTACACTCGTGGACAATAGGTGTGTTTGACATTGCTGCTGACGAAGCCTACGGGGTAGTATTCACGTTTTATCGATGATTAAAATATGCATGTTTCCTGCCTCAGAGGTGCGCGACACCGCTCCCAATAGCGCAGATGGGCCGTCATCCTACGGTATCCAGATGCCATCCACGTTACGCAGCCGCCCGACCATTGTTAAGTATATAGTACCCGGCATCTTTTCAGGTTGCGGGCAAGGTACTGTGATTTCAACTGGGCTCCCCTATGAATTCTCTTCTTGGTCTCACCATGTCCCTGGACGCGTTCTTACGGAGAGGTGATGGATGTAAATCATAAGTAATAAGAGGTGGGAATGAGTATTAACTCATTTCTGTCTTATATTCGGATCGTTGATTGTGATTGTTAGTTATGGGAAAGAAACACACAGGAAATCCAAATTCAACAAGTTCACAGTAATTCACACTCAATGGTACAAGAGACGAAATTTTTGAAAGGGGGAAAGAAATTACAGTAAGTGACCCATAACACCCTTCACATTTTCCCCTCTTAGAGGAGGGAGGAGCTTAGATGGTCTTGAGACTGTCGCCAATCACTAGGGTAGCACATCACCAAAGTCATTCTTGGATACCTGCGCGTTGAGAGCAACTGCTCCACCGGCGACAGACGTCAACAACAGCGAGACCACGGGCTCCCAGATGTCACCTGCATTTGCAGGATCTCATTTTACCTTGATATCTTCCCTTATCCCCGGTCTTCCCTTATCCCCGGCTACCCTGTGGCATGGCTGTCGCTTTGGGTATAACAACATACCGAAACCTTTGATACAATTCGTACTCTAGGCTGGAGTGTTCCTCGACCTCTTACAACCGATCCTGAGTATATTAAATAGTCATCCTGGAACAAAATACTTAACAACTTTCAAGAAATCGATTGGTGCAAAATGTACTCCTATATCCAGCCCTTTCCGACCAACATTGTTAAATGTCAAGAGATGTGGAAGGGGAATAACGATGACTCCCTGATCAATGCAAGTCGATGTCCTACGGGGACGAACGTCACTTGGTGGAGGCGTGAAGGTGGGCGACTTATTGCGAGGGGGGGCAGGTGGAATGGCTCCTACAGCTTCTCGGCAAATTATCTTACCCACTTCACACGTGAAAATACTGCAGCCTTCCCTTAAGGTACCTTGGGGTATAGCCATGATCTATCACAACGCCAAAGATCCCACCAGTCGTAAACTTCCTGAACGGCTTTCCCGTGCTACGCAGATGCTCCTAACTGTCTGAAAAGGCATGCCTTTATAGTCGAGGATTTTGCCCCAGGTGCCGTAAGTTCCTATCCACCTCATGACCGCAAAGTTTTCCCGTATTTAACCTAATTTGAACCAGGGAACCGCTGACTTCTGCACCAACCCCTGTCAAAGGCCGAAAGAGCTCCAAGCGAAAACCTTGAGTGTTAGAAGGGCTGTCCCTTTGATCCTTGCAAAGTTAGTGAACATTCGAATCAAGCTCCGGGGTTCTTTCATCGTTCTTTATGAACTTCGCAGGCACCAATCGAAGCTCTACCGCAGTGATCAAGCGAACTCCGTTAGCATTTGCCTGAAGAGTCTGTATCTCTCCTCGTTAGCACAGGGGAAAGAAAGAACGCTGGGGCTCACCAAAGCCTCACTGGGCCGGCGATCAGAACTCGTGATTTCTACCTCGGGGAGAGCGAGCAAGCGAGCGATAGGCCAAGTTTAAGGACATAAGAACATCAGTGAGTGTCACCCTCTTATTGTAAGTCAGATTGATCAATCGTATCATAGATTGGCCAACAAAAGGGGTCCTTTCTGAGCGTCTGATGATCTTGATGGGTAAAGTCAACTCCCAACTTCCTATAGAGCGCAGCTTGGGATCAATTCAAACCTGAAATTATCCCATGCTCAACCAGAAGGCCACTTCTTCTTTTGAAACAGAGACTTACTAAACCCGATATTAGATTCACCCGTCTTAAGATTCTGATACTTGTCGCCTGTCTGAGATTTTTCCCATTCCACAATCTTCACTGTAATCAAGGAAATTGGTTCGTAAACGCATAGTCATTACATTTCCTACATTGTAATTCACATGCGCTTGAAGAACAACTAAACGACTGTTCCTCTTCAGAGCCGTTTTATGACGGACTTTCACTCCTAAACTGAAATGCCTTGTGTACATAAGACGCTTCCAATTACTCTTTTAGGTGAGATGGTCCAGCCCTGGTAATGTATAGATGTGGTTTGGGGCGGGGTGGTCGTAAAGCCATGTACCATAGCTTGACGGACGGGATACAAATTTGGTACAAAGAATCGCAACTTGCGATCGCGGGTCGATCCGAAGGATCATGTGGGCAGCCATTTTGGATGGCGTCATGAGAAGTGTGAAAAGGGGGCTGAGGAAGGAGGGTCAATTGGAAAAAAATATGGGAAGCATGAGGTACACCTACCGGAGAGGCCTCGATGGTCCACAGTATGCGTATGGCGTGATTGACGCAATTGGGAACAGCGATCCACCTTAATCTGGGGAGTGCTCGATAAGTCTAAGAGAATATGTAACGAAGGAGCCACTTACAAAAAGGTAGCTGGCTACATACAAGCGAAGACTTCACCTCTGACCAGAGGTTACCGTCTCAGCACGTTGGAACCATCTACGACCGGACGTGATACGCGCGTCTTCGAAGGGTGAGAGGGGACTTCGTGAGGGGAAAAGAAAGAAAACTAAGTCATAGTCAGCAAGTGATTTGAGAAGAACGAGAGAGACAGTCGTACGATGCACCCCGCACGAAATCAGCTAGCATCCTTGCAAGAAGCGCGATATGCGACCGGTCGTAGCTGGGCCTGCTCGGTGAGAAAGCAACTTGGTGGTGGAGGCTAGGTTTATATAGAGGATCCTATCGAAATGAGCGCTGGTTAGAACCCAAATGACGTGTAGAATGTCACGGAATACTACGCACGCTTGGGGCTGAAGAAGGACTGCAATGAGGCACGTAGCGCTAGGAGGTGCCTTATATAGGATGATTTGTATAATGGCCCGTGCGCTGCGGACAGGCACGAAGATGGATGTTGCGATGGCAGGCGAATCGATGATCAAAGGTATGAATCTCTTTCCTATCGCAGACGCATCGTCGCGTTGGCAAGGCTCCGGTCCAGTGGTAATTGTGCGTTTTCAGCTGCTTTTGCCCAACCGTAATCGATTGCTCAGCAAAGAAGCGGATTGCAACCGCGGGCGCCGACCAGAATAGTGCCGTGTCTTCATTTGGTCAGCCGAAGCCTTGACATGGAGGTAAACGAAGGCGAACAATGGCGATGACGACGACAAGGAACCCACGAAGAGTGGCAATGAGATGGCGACACGCAAGGCGTCCGTCAGAACTTAGCTATATACAGAACCACGCGATAGAGATATTTTCCACAATGAAAAAGACATCAGATCTGGCGGTGGTCCAGCCTCCTCGCGAAGAGAGGTGTTTGCTAGAGATGTAGACAGTGTGCGAGTCGCAATTGAGACGTTTGAGTGAAACAATTTCGTTTTCGGCAAGTTCCGGTCGGTGGGTGCTTTGCTGCGTAATCGTGTTACTAACCGTCACGACACCCACTCAGTCCACCTTGCTGAAGGATAGGAACGAGGAGGCAAGGGAAGGGTAAAGAAGGTTGAGGGTAGTACTGGTGCATCCTGCTTTTCTCGACTTATTCTCATGCTGCAGCCTTCTTTTCAGAAATTTGCTGAAGTAGAGAGAGATGTCTTACTCTTCGAGAAAAGGTTGTTTTAAATGCGGCAATCGTGCGTTCTCGCTCTCCGCGTGCACATTTCACAGCTGAACCACATGGATTAGTCGGGCATATTGCCGAGGTGAAACCTATACTTTGTGCTTCGTGGCGTTTCTGATCGAAATGATGCAGGCTTGCTCGTCTGATCAGAGGTTGTGTTACAATTGTCGCCAGCCAGGACACGAGAGCGCGGCTTGCCCGCAACCTCGCACTGTAGCAGCAAAGCAATGTTACTCCTGTGGGGGTGTCGGACACATGTGAGTCGACCTCCCAGTGGCTATGCTCTGTATTCAATTTACCATGTATAGTCAAGCCGAATGTCCTAGCCTACGAGTTCAAGGCGGAGGTCAGAAATGCTACGTACGTGGCGCATGCTTGTATGATGGGTTAGCAATAATAATGCATCTTCGGCCTTGTGACTTAGACTTGTGGTCGGTTTGGACACATAGCTAGAGCCTGTCCTAATGGTCCTGTCGGCTCTGGGTTCGCTGCTGGTGCTCCCTCTCAGGCCCCTGCATTCGCTTCTCGTGCGCCTCCCCCTGGACGTGGACTGAACACTGCGTCGCTTCCACCCGTCAAGTGTTTCAGATGTGGTGGATTAAACCATATGTCTAGGTATGTTGATTAGTGTTAGGTTCAGTTGTCCGCTGATCGCATGGAATTCGTGCAGAGACTGCCTCGCTGCACCTGGAACCACCGTGGCTGATCAGACAGTTGTCTCCAACGGGGTTGCCCCTAGTAATAAAGACAAGATCTGTTATAAGTGTTCCCAGCAGGGCCACGTGCGTTATACAGACATCACCTTGTCGATCTAGCTGAAGGCGCACTTCTTTTCTCCAGATTGCTAGGGAGTGTCCCCAGACTTCAGAATATGTGGCCTAAAATGGACCAAGGCCAACAACTGGAAAATATTTATTTTTGAGCGAAAACCAAAGACAAAAAGCAAAAAAAAATAAGAATAGGTGATCTTTCGATTTCAGAGGGCGAGAGGGGCGGGGGGTTGTTGTGGAGAGGAGTCGGGGATGTATGATCAGAGAAATAACTCCCCCTCCCAACTTTAACAGTTCTGATGCCTTTGCTTGTCCAATTCCTTGACTGCTATCTGTGTTCTCTCCGATGCTTCCGACAAAGTCTCTTGGTACGAAAAAGAACTAATTGTTGCCGATATCTGGCCAATTCCTCATGTCAAACACCGCGATGTCTGCCTCTTTAACGGCATGGGTGTTATCTGCCAGCGTATAGGATAAGGTGAAAGTATAAACCAACGTCAAGTGCGGCGTCAGGAGATCTTGCGTTCTTGTCACTTCTTGCGTTGCAACTCCGATAACGCCGAGGTGGCGGTGCTGCCTGACCTCTTTAGCGCTTCCTACCTCTGACGGTCATTATGTTCTTATGTGCCCAATCCCTGTCTCGCCTCGTCCTATGGTCCGAGGGGTGCTGTGGACCACCTCTCTCTATGCGGGAACGCCTGTCCCTGGTCTTGCAGGCTCGAAGGGATCGGGGGTATGTTGGAAGAGACTCACTTTCTTACTTTGATCCACCCGAAATGTCTGTTGGATGAGCGGAGGAAGCCCTGTAATAAGAGCTATAGCGTGAGTATGAGTAAGTTGTTTGCGTGATGTTCAATCTCATTTGCTTCGGTTAATTGTTTATATAACTTTTTAAGTCGTTTTAGTCTGATGTGGACCATGTCTCTCTATACGGGGATGGCCACCCCTGGTCAGGGGGGTTCAAGGAGAGCGGGGGAACGTCGGTAGAACAGACTCACCTTTACCCCCACACGCCTTCATCCTACCCAGGTTGTCTTTTGGATGAGCGGAGGAAGACATCTGATCATTCCATAGTGGTGCGAATACTTCATTTTCGCTTAATGTCCAATGTGGTTGGCCTCCATTAATCGTTCACATATTTCTTAAGCCATTTTGTGGTGTGAGTGCTGCGGGCCACACCTCTTTGATGGGTGTCTCTGGTCGTCCAGGTTTAACTGGAGATACTAATGGAGGAGACTCACTTTCCCCCTCACAGTTATCCTACTAGAGATGTCTCTTGGATGAGCGGAGGAGAGATTTGTCATTTGAGTAGGCGTGAATATTTTATTTGCATGATGTTCATTTGCCTCGGTTAATCGTGGATACCTTTTCAGTGTCGGCACTGGGGTGTCCGCTCAGTGCATCACCTTTGGACATATCTTGGCGAAGAGCGTGCCGCAGGGCACACGATAAACATCGGGTCACGATTGGCGATAGTCGTGAGCAGTGCACTAGACTTCCGCTCGCGCTTCAACGATGCGAGTCTAATTGACTACTTAAAAGGATTCGAGATATCATGTAGTGCCTGCGCAATCATGTTGAGGAAGTCTTGGGGTTCTTTTGTGGATGGAGTTTTTCGGCAGATTCATCATTCATCCTACAGCCTGTGGGATTTTCCCCTCAGTTTGCCCGTCGCATTCAATTGCCACTAACTTGCTTATATGAACTTGAAAAACGTTTTTGTGTTCCTTGTGGCTATTCCTATCAATTTACCCCATGGGATATAATTTCAGGTGGGACTAAGTTTCAGGGACTCCGCTCTCATCCTCATCGAGCGGCGATACTGTCCACTTTTTCACGCCTGGTATGCACGGTTGTTAAGGAATTTTTCTCCTTTGCATTCCTGAGGGCGCTCCCCGCGACGTTATTTAGTCCTCGGCAGAATGGGTGAGCCTGAATTTGCCAAAACGAGACACCAGCGGCGATCTCTTCCTGTTGAGATATAGATTCTTGTATATTATTGCGCCACGATGTGCCGTGCCACAGAAGCAAGGTGAGGTGTGTTCTGGGACAATATTTCTGTGAGAGAGGTCTGCCTTATCAACTGGAAAAGAGAGAGATTCACAATTGGCTGTCTGGGTGGGCCAGACGAAGGCTTGACAGGTTGCACCATGGTCACGTGATCGGACTCGTGGTGACGTCCTGATCCGCTCGTCCTGACTTTTGCTTCCTCCGCTTTATTCTGAAAATTCGCATGGTTCATAATCCAAAGTCGTACCAGAGATTAGGGCGTCTCTGTTATGATCCTCTCAGCATGTTCTAGTGTCCACTGAATAGCGCCAAAGGCTGGCAGCGCATTTAAGCACCAGCTCTCAGCGATAGCGCAACATCAACCAGCACCCCAGCACCCCAGCAGCACCAGCATGGTCAACTACGAAAGGAAACCATTGGATCCCTCCCTGTACCATCTAGACCCAAGACTCGGCAAGTTGTACAAGAGGTCCACTGGCCTATACGACGACGCCCAGCTCAAGGCCCACATCCTCAAAATTCAAAAGGAAGCTTATGATGTGACCTCACTCGTCTCTGCTAGTTTTCAAGGTGCTCATCAGAGTCCCCATAGGCTTTCCCATATCCGTGCATCCGACTTTTCTCTTTCACAAAGTACGCGCCCATTTTCCATTTCATCACCTGATGCAAGCTTATCTTGTACCAATAGACTTGGTGTCACTGACTGTCCCTTATACAACGAAGTCATACGGCAAGGCAGACGACGTCCTGACGCTCTACTTTTGGAGATCGGTGTTGGCTGTTAGTGACCGAGCATTCATTCATTACAGCCGCCGCAGTTTTTCTGATCTAACTTGCAGTCGGAAACGACATTCGAAAAATGGTTGATGATGGATATCCAGTACAGAACATCGTTGTGGCCGACATAAATCCCCGTACGTCTGAATCAACCCTTTCGTGAAATCAGCAGCGACTTATCTCTCCTCTCCTCCATATAGAATTATGGGAGATAGGGCATCGCCTCTTCGGTTCCGACTCTCGGACATTCCCCGTGAAATTTGTGCATGCAGACATCTTTGACGAACGTGCCCTCTCCAGTCAAATGCTGCCCTCCCCTTACCGGCCAGATTTGAGGATGCTCCGGACTCTAACCCCCTTGAAGGGGCACGTCACAACAATTACCCTTACAATGGTCTTCCATCTGTTTGATCTCAATCGTCAGACAATACTTGCACGTCGTATCGCTCAAACACTCTCGCCGACCCCCGGCTCCATGGTCATTGGCCGGCAAATGGGCTCTATGACACCGCGGGAGATCATGCTGCAGGGAAGCCCCCACTACGTCCACAACCCGGAATCGTGGGAGCGGATGTGGTCTAAAGTATTTCCCAGGGGCTCGGTGGAGTACCGCACTGCTTTAGTCGACTTACCTCCAGACATTGTGGCCGCTGCCAAGGATATGGTTACCGTGACACAATTCTTGAATTGGGGGATCCGATTAGTGTAGAGGGATGAGAGTATCCCAAGTCGCATGGTATTTTTGGCGAGCCTAGTGCGCGTCTCGGATTCTCGGTAGACAAGTTGATCTGCATCCATTCGCGTCATCTTTCAGCTCGGTGAAATAAAGCGAAGCGAGGGGAGGGGACACCCTGAGTAGACAGTCCGACTTCACCATGATACGTGACGACCATCCCGGTGTTATTTATCGGGGAAGGAATAGTGAGCATGGATATATACCCCCTTTAGTTTCCCTCGCGATATTCAATCCACTTGGCTGGTCCGACGTGCATTGACGAGTGAGACCAGACCTATTTGAGTCGACATACACATCAGATGCAGGCCTCCACTTGTTGAAACTATATACGGTCGGCTACAGCGTTGGCATAGATCTGGCATCGGTGACATTGATACTCCTCGTGGGGTGCTAATATCACCTCAATTCCGCTTGTCCTGGCAGCTATCACCTGAGGAAACCGGTGCATGTGACAAGGTCCTCGAACCTTATCGGATGTGTTTCCCAATACAGATCATGTTCTGGTCGAGACACCACCGGGTACCTGTACTAGTGGCGCGTTGGGCACTTTGATTGGGCACTGGGCAATCGGTAAAGAAGTTTGTTTGCCGGCTCAGTGTTCTGCACTGCCTTCTCATCTCTAATCTGGGCGCGATCGGACCACAGGGACGTGTGACTGAGTCGGAGGAACTATTTCAGAATAGGATATCAAAGTTGCGCAGCATGTGCCTATAGAAAGGGAGAGGTTTTTTTTTGGGTGATCTTCGATTCCGAGTGAGAGTTAGAAGATGTGACTTTGACTGCGATAGCACATAAAGCTGTCTTCTTAATATTGGGTTTGGCTTGTAACTGTGACAGTGTGCAGCGGTTTGGCACCACCAGCTGATGTTCTATGCCATTATACCTACAGGATAGGGAGTTGGATCCAGCTCTTAGGACTTGAGGCTTTGAGATATAGTCTTTCTCCACGTGCATCGTCGTCAGTCACAGTACTTCTTGGAGGAGCACAGCGTTGGCTTGAGCTATGGCTCCCGGTACCGGTCATCCGATGATTCTACAATTGAAGTGGTTGGCCATCGTCAGACGTCGGAAGGAATCGTGAATTAGTCAAGCTCGCCGAGGGTGATAACGCACACGACGTTCATATAGCCATACACCCAGCTTCAGTTTTCAACTTCAAAGTCCAACCTCTGGCACACATCGGTCGGTTGTTCGTCAAAATTGGCTAGCTAGCAGCCATGAGTGGAAGAATAAAAATCTCAAGACCAAGTTTGGAAGACCGTTCCATGCGTGGCCTCCGAAGGTTATAGATTCATCCCTCTCGTTCTCGGTCGTTCGCGTCATTGTCTGCCAGGGAAAGTTCACGGACTTGGCCAAGGTACTATCATATCTAATGAGCTCCTCGCTGCTATGAGAACAATTCATGGTCTCCAATGCAACAAAGTCGTTTTGTCATCTATCAACTTCTCTCTCAAAACTTCACACCCAATGAGGGTGCACCCAGATAGGGTTAGGTATGAACGCATCATTTATAATATGATCTTGCTGTTGAAGTGTCGCCTGAAGCACAAGGGCAAGGCTAGTGATTGCTGCTTATGCCAGTGGTCGGAAACATTCTCTGGGCAAGTCGGACACAGCGCTACCCGTCGTCAAGGTATGCTATTCGAAGCTCACTTCTGTCACGAGTTATTCGTGCTATATGGAATCCAGCATTTTTCAGCGACTTAAGACTGCGTACTGGTACATGGGGTATGGGTGACGACAAGTACCGTCCCAAGGAAGTTATGATGCGGTGCATCGACGTATGGCGTCCAAGCCTGAATTTTGTCCGAACCTTTGGCAGAGCCCTATGCTTGGGCCGTCAGTAGGTGATGTCTTTGGGTTCATACCGTGTGGACTAAGAGCCGCGTTTAGGTCCCGCCCTCATAGTACACTTGTAGACTGTCGTTGTAGACTTGAGATAGGATAGGTTTGTGATCGGGGACGACTCCGCTGGTTCGATTAGGGCCTAGGGAAGGGGGAGACTACAGCTATCCGCTTTAATTTTATCACACAGTCACTGGGGCTTTCGTCGCAAATGGAACTCTCCCACTGCTAATGACCCTCCACAAGGAGCCTTCGGCGCGAAGGGGGGTCCAGGACTGTCCGACAGCCTCTGCATTCCAGATCGACTCTGCAATGCTCACGATAGTACCCTAGAGTGGGACTGGATATTGAAGCCGTGCGCCACATACTAATGGGAACGTACCGCTCGACAATGCTCACCTGAGTTTCGCTGATATATAGAACTTGCGGCGGCCACCTTTGGTTCTCGTGGTTCTCGTGGGACATTTTTAGATTCGCTTAACCAGACAGGGTCGCAATATTTGGGATTACGACCGTCGGGCAATGTAGCCATGCCTGCTGCTGATTGGTAATCTCATGTCGTCCATCATTTAGTCATCCTGTTCTTCGATCAGCGGCACCTGGATAAAGTACTCATTTTCCCAAACTGCCGGGGAAGGGGTACTGGTGAATTTCCAGACGTACTGCGTCCAGAACAATGTTGGAGTTTATCAAATACGTGCTGACAGGTGCAGATTCTTGACCTACGCAACAACCAGCACCTTGTGCATAGAACTGTTGGAAGACTGTTATAATGGTGTTCCGAATCAGATTTCTCAGAGGAAGACACGGGAAATTCTCAGCGGAGATGTGACTTGATTCTCTGGAACATACCCTCACGGCATTTGACGAAACGCGCCAGCAAACAACTGTGGATATCTACCGGGAATCGGAAAGTTTGAATCACTCTTGTTCGTAGCTACGGTAACTAATGAATATGAATGTCATGGAAAGCTGCTAAGGTAGCCCGCTCGATCATAGAAGACACGTACATATTATAACCTTTGAGAAAAGTTACCTTATCGAATTACTACAACTCGTCTCTATATAGATCCTGGTAACGATCCAACAGGCTTTCAGCTGATGTTATCCGTGGCGTGATTGAGCACTTGAATGGTTCGGGACTCCTAAAACAGAATTGACTCAGTGGATAGTTCAAGGAATAAAAGTCATCCATAGTTGAGCGTACATAATAGCACCTGAAGTGGATGTTACATTGATAGGTATCTCCGTCCCGTTGGCATCTTTGGCGCGAGATATATTGAAGATGTGGAGAATGGAGCAAGCGGCGAGGTAAATCGTGTTATCAGCTAGATGCCGTCCGGGACATACTCTTTTGAATGTGAATATGTTAGCGATAAGAGTCGAGAAATGGGGCACTGATCAACTATACCTTCTTCCAAAGCCAAACGCAGGGGAGGGGTCCACAGCACCCGGGCGGAGGAAACGCCCAGGATCAAATTGCTCAGGATTGGGACCGTACACTTCCTCATCATGCAGCATTGCCCTATCGAGCATGTACGCTGCCATTAGTACCTGCCACTCGAATCTGGAGGAATGGGAACTTTACCATGAATTACCAACGACTATAGTCCCCTTGGGGATAAAGTTGGACTCGTACACATCGTCCTGCATTAACCTGTGCGAAACGGCCAGTGGAGTCACTGGACGCCACCTACAGCCGAAATCCGTCAAACTCCTTTGGTTTCTAACAGTGTTGGAACGACGCTACCTTAGAATTTCCTTACATAGAGCACTCAGATATGGAAGTTTCTTTCGGTCATCGAAATCAGGTAGCCGGTCTGCTCCAACGACTTTATCAAGCTCAGCTTGGGCCTTCCGTTGTACGTCTGGATACAGAACCATGGCGAGAAGGAACCAGGATAGAGCGACGTTAGTCTAGAGTAGGATCATGACGTGAATGGAATGCCAACAGAAAATGTAAAGAAAGGTAGTCCGTACGGTAGCGCCGCCAGCATACGTAGTAGCTCCCACGTTCCTAATGGTACTCTCTTCTTGCTTCACATCATCAACATGTCGTTGGGTCATACTTTCTAGTAGCGAGGCAGTCATGGAAGGTGTCGCTGTTCCTTCTCTCTTTGACCCGACTCAGCACTTAAATTTAACTCAAAATGGATTGTCTTTTGACTTACCATAGCCTTCTTGCAAGTCTCGAACGGAACGATAGGCATTTGCATGGTCAGCCGTTTCCAGATTCGGGCCTGTTTCTTGAACCCTGCCCCTGGCATCCATTCTGGTAGGTATTTCACTGATGAGCCATAATAGTCAGATGGTTAGAGTGATGTGCAACGAGTAAATATACACACGTATTGGGAGTGTATCAACGAGGAATGTGCCAGGGTTTGCAGCATTTGACCCGATTTCCAACGCACTTTCGGCAATCTTTACATAAGGGTCATCGCTGGGAAGTATTTTAATCCCGTAGGTGATCTGTGGAGCTATTAGATAAAGTGGTATTGGAGTCACCAGACATAGATCATCTCACCTCCATGAGGATAGCACCCGAGAAGTGTTTGAGGTGATCGAGAAAATCGGTTGGCGATTTGTGGAGTTGAAGGAGGAGCTCTCTGCAGACTCGTTGGTAAATGGTGGTGGGAGAATTGCATTAAGATTTATAACACACAAAGTGCGTCTTATCTGAACTGGTTGATATACTGTTATGGCAGAAGGGTTGAACCCTTCGTGAAAGGCCTTGCGGTGGCGTCGCCATTTTTCTCCGTAACCCAGCAAGGAGAAATTCCAGTCATATCCCATTCTAACGTACGACAGATGGTTTTTGAATATTGATATAAACAAACAACGAAACGACATACAATTCGATGAGCATAGGAAATTCGAAGCGATCGGAATAAATCGCTGATCTCTTCTCAAAGAGTTCCTGAGCGACGGCAATAGAGTTGATCAATACTATGGGTTGCCTAAGGACTTTGACGTAGACAAGATCGCCTGGGACAAGGAGAGTATTAGAGGGGCAATCGGTCAATTGTTGAGGTAAGAAAGTCGTGCCGTATTTCTTGGCCCATTGGGTGTATGTCTCCCACTCGTGGGTCTTGGGCATGTCGGAGACATTCCCAAATATCGCCTTCCCGGGAGGACCAGGTGGAAGATGCGCACCTTCATACACGGGAGTTGACATTGGGAGAGTTTTGCAGTTGTCCTCAGACTGTTTTTCTCACCTTTTGGGATACGGGTCCATCGTGAAAAGAGAATGAAGAAGAGGGAGACTGCCAGACCACCGAGAGCGATGTTGACGTTCGTTATTCTGACTGGTAGATCCATCGTGCAGGAGAAGATTGAGGTCATGAAGGGATGCTATGGATTATATCACGTTCTATGAAGGCCCCTCTAAAGAATTTGTCACTGGAATCGGGCCTATCCATCTTATCTTGTCGTGGAGCAAACTTTTGTGTATTCCATTTGACTGCAGATATGGCCTACCGCATTGATCTCGACAAATGACTCACGAGGATGGCACAGGAACAGGGGAAAACTCCAATTGGACAGTCCTCTCACGCGGTGGCTTGGATGTCAATGCAAGGACATCGTAGCGCTATGAAAGAATAATGATTGACATTAGTCCTTGAAGAAGAGCTGAAGTGAATAAACTCAGCGCCCAGTTATAATAGACGCTGGAGATTTACTGGGAGATGACTACTCTATCCTGTTAGGAAATCGAAACTGTAAATAGGAGGTAGCTGAGAAACAATCACGAAGGAGATTGATCACGAGAGCGCCTCTGTTAAAATCGGCTTGTAGGGGATTGACTATTGCTCAAGTAATAATATATTTGCCAGATAAGAGTCTAAGGTGGTTGATGAACTCATTGTATATACTCGATCAGAAAGAGGGAGGAGCAGTAACACTCACATGTCGAAAAAAGGTGATCGGAGAAACTATATTTGAAAGTGGTTTTTACAGATTTGGACAATTTCTCTAAAGTGGCACCAGAGGCATTTTGTACTGAAATTTGTGTCGATTTCGATTTCATTTCCGGCGTTTCAAGCGGACATTGAAACCAAGCTCAAGATTAAGTTCGACGTTGCTTATTTCCTTTTATGTAAAGCAGAGTCTAAACTGACTTCACTGAACAAAATAAGTGATATGCCGTGCGAGATACCAAAATTATGTACGAATCGTGCAAGATCAGGTGATATTCAGGACAAGACATTATCATAGCTGATACTTCATGACCATCACAAGATCTCTATTATTTTGAGTAATTGATGTGTATATATCACACTGGACTCAGGACCCTCATAAATAATTCTTACAAAATATCTGGGTATTACTCATGATCACATACTATTCATGACTTGCCATCCTCATGATAGATTATGTGTTTCAGGATCTCTTGGCATATTGATAGCAAGGTATATATTCATTTTAATATAGAATAAAATCCTTTGGAATCACAGTCTGTTCAACTAAATATTCTTATAATACCTGATCCAAGGCTATCATTGGCTATTCAAAAGTATTGGTTGTGATTTTTGAAGTATCATATTTAATTTAATATCATACATGATCATGTCTGATGTCTCAGAATATATAATTTATTATCTGAATTGATACTCTAGGATTTATCATGACAGCAACTAATCTAATATGATCCTGTTGCTAATGAGGGTGGGAAAGCACATGCCCTAGACCATTGTTTATAGCTAAGGGAGGACAGGTAGGAGGGATGATGGTGTCTCAGGGCATAGATTACTCCATGCCTATATAACAGGGCTCATTAGCAAGGTGTGTAATCTGGGAAATTCTGGAATAATTCTGTGTCCAGTCCAAATCTCCATTATTATTATACCCTCTATAAGTCCTTTCTTTGTTTTCAGATTATAATAATGCTTTTTGTGTTCTTACTTTATATAAATTGTGAAATATATTTAGGGAATTTTCTCTAAGCTAAATATATTGTCTTGATTTTATTCTCTGAGGTGATTCTGATGATGCCTAATAATTATATGATTAATGCTTAATAGTGATGCAGGGTAGGCACTATGGGGCCAAATGGTCAGCACTTAATGTTTGTGTATGAATGTATGGAGGTGCAGATAAGATATAAGTCTGAACTTATCAATTTTGAGGTAGCCAATACTTTGGATAGATTGACTGAAATGCAGATGAATGGCTGAGAGTGATTTTAGAGATGAATGGTATTTGCTGAGTTATTCAGCTATCTTAGAACTAAAGCCTGGTTGGAGATATATCACTGTCTGGTGTAATTGCCTTGGAACTACAAGCCTATGTAAGTAGTATTGTAGCTATATGAGGCATCTAGTGGATTGGCTAAGAAATAGGGAGTGGAATGATTCTGTGAGTTTAGGAAGTGTCATGTAATTAATGTTGATGAAACTATCCTAGGAGATAACTTTTCTGTATACTTTTTGTTTAAACTTTTATCAGAACTACAAAGGAAGTGTGCAACATAAATTTGATATGAGAGAGAACAGAAAGAGAGTTGATGAGAAGCAAATGGTGGGCTTAGATGTCTGCAGTTGGCCCAATGTGGATAGTTATTTGCAGCTATATCTGAAGGCACACATAGTTTAGCAAGTGTGGGCTTGTGCTATGTGTATGCCTATGTGCTTGTGTGCAGCTGATCCAAGCTAGGAAATTATATAAGCATTAGCTCATGAATACAATAGCATTACTTAGTATATGACTTCCAGATTGAGTTCTAATTATTGTATTCCCTTTGTCTTTTGTTCCTCAGAGTTTAGTTAAACATTTATTTTTGCACATACTTATATGTTCAAGTACCAACTAAGATTACCCCTAAGTCCCATTCCTCTCAGTATTGCCATGAGTTTTGTCCTTTGGTTTATTTGTTCTTTCCCTTGTAGTCAGAATGCTTTTGTTATTTATTGGTTGTTTGGGCAATATATGCCTATTCCAGCCTTAGCTGTTTTTGTGTTTCCATTTACACATGATCCATCTGTGTATGCAATATATTCTTTTCCTGTTTTATTGTATTCTCTATACATTGGTTCATTTTCTAATTCTGTTTCTGTCATTTTTTCTTTATTGAATATTCTTACTGTATATTCTGGTTCATTTCTTTCAGTTATGTCTGGATTATATAGGTTGCTTCCTATCTTGTTTATACTTTGGTATTTTCCTTTCTTCTTTTTGTATGTTCTAGGTTATCCTTTTGAGGAGTGTTTATTTCAGGGTTCCATTTCTTTGGTAGTTCATTCAATATGGTCCTTGCCATGTTTACGCATTGTTTTTGGTGTGTGCATTTTATGTTTATTTGATTTTTTATTATTCTAACTAGATCTCTTAGTTGACCTATTGTTTTTATTTTATGTTTTTTTCTCAGGCATATTGCAGCCTTTTTATATCATGTGAGATTTTGAGAACTTTTGCTGATGTCATTCCTTCACAAAATATCAATCTTTCTAAAATGCACAAACATTGGGGCAGTTTTTTGACCCACTGTATAGTCAGAGACCAGGGGATGAACACCTCAGTGCTTGTTTACACTGAGGTGGTGAGTCCCAATTCCTATTGATTATTTCTTTCTTTTCAACTAATAAAAGCAATGTAGAAACTAATAGGAAATTAGTTATTACAATTTTATTTATCCCAAATTCTTTACAAGCATAACAACAGTATCCCCTCTAGCTTGCCTGCCAGCAGGCATGTCCCAGGCTCAGTTGAGGTTGCCCTTACACTTTCTGAGTCTCTACTCTTTCTTCTATCTCCTCCAACATTTACAGGTCCAGGCAGGCCATTGTCAGGGTAGTATCCCCTCCATTAGGTCTGCCAGCAGGTATATCTTAGGCACAGTTGAAGTTACCCTTACAGTTAAGGGGTGGAACTACACTGAGCATGAAATGCTAAGAGTGGACAAAATTTCCATATTTTGGTAAGAGTTAGAGTTGGAGGGACTTGGCACTAACTTATCCTAAATTTGGAATTTTGGAGACTTTAGAATTTTGGAATGTTGTAATAATTATGAAGGAAATACCCAAAGGTGACAAAGTCACAATAAAAACAGACTCAATGTATGCCATTGAGGACATAATAGAAAGCCTGAAAAAATAGGAAGATGAAGGGTGGATAAACACAAAACCAAGACCTCTTCAAAAAAATAAAATATGAAACAGACCTGAGAGGAGTAAAAACCTATATAGAATGGGTGAAAGGCCACTCAGGAGAAGAAGGAAATGAGAAACCAGATGAGTTAGCAAACATTGGAACTCAAAAAGAAGTTGAAAAAGAAATAGACCTCAAAATACCACAAAAGCATGAAATAGAAGGTATGAGGTTAACCACCATAACATGGAAACTTGCATACAAACACATAATTAAGAGCAAAAAAATTGATCCAAGAACCAAAACAACAAAATGAATATGGAAGAAACAAGAAATGAAATACAATAAGTACTGGGACTTTACCTGAGTGAAAAAAGAATATGGGAAGGTCTAAAAAGCCAAAACATCAAAAGAAACATAGCACACTTCCTATGGAAACTAATGCACGAAAGTGTCAAAATAGGGAAGCACTGGTTGAAAATACCAGGATATGAGAAAAGAGCAAACTGCAAAGAATACCAAGGGCTAGAAACAATGAATCATATACTCTTTGAATGCAACACAGAAGGCAGAGAAGAAATATGAAAAAAAAAAAAAAAAAAAAAAAAAAAAAAAAAAAAAAAAAAAAAAAAAAAAAAAAACAAAAAAAAACAAACAGAAAAACTGTGGATAGACACCATAAAAAATATAGAGAAAAACAAATGGATACAACTGAATACTGCTCTAATGAGAGGATTAGGAAGTATAACAACAGCTAAAAAGTTTGAAAACCAAACAACAACACAGAAATACAAAGACTTAGGGTTGGAAACAACATGGATCTTGTGGAGACTCAGGAATGAGAAGAAAATAACAGATAAAACAATAAAAGGGCCAAAAATGGTCAAGAGATGGGAAAAAGAAATAACCCACATGCACGAATAGGTGATAGCACATTAATGATATCCACACATGATAGAAATATTATATGAAAGAGGAAAAAGACAAAAAAGATGTTGCTAAGAAGAAAAAGACTTTGAATTACTTCCACCAAACATAGACAGAAAAAGGGAATAGGATAGAAATAATAAATGGAAAAGTGAGAATGACAACCAAGTAATAAACTCAAATGAAAAATAAAGATAAAGAAAACACAAGCCAAAAAAACCATGTGAGGTCCAACCCACCTCAGTTAGACTAAGACTTGACAAGCAGTCAAAGTGCTAAATGGTAACCCAGAGATGGGAAGGGGCAGTTTAGTGGGTAGCAGTATAACTGGAACCCCACACTGCCTACTTGCAAGGAGATAGGTGTCTGGAAGCAGATTCCCCTCCTTGGCAAAAAAAACAAAAGAGAGCTTTTGCACAAGTGCATTCACAATTGACATTGCAAGATATGGTCCATGGTCTCGATAAGCTCCGTCTGGTTCTTGCTAGTACGTCTGTCAAGTCCGAAGCATACCGTGAATTTGCCAATTCATACAAGTTATCAGGTGGCTTTGACCTCCGATTGCAGGACAACATCGACACACAAGGCAGGAGGTGTGGATCGAGTTCATTTCCCAAGCATGGTCTGGCGGAGACAGGACTTCTCATCCATAAAGGTCAACTGCGTTTCTATGGCCGTGCATCACGACTGTACAGTGCAACGTAGCTTATGCGGGGTTCGTGTACATGATTCTGGGGAAACCGACACCCCTCGCCTATTTCAAATTTACCTATAATATCAATTTTACATGCTGTGCTCACAATTGTTTGCTCAAATGCTCGTCATGACGACCATACAACAATAATATCTGGTCATGTCTATCTGTTCAGCTCATTCCCAGTCAATAGTGCATTTTATATCGAGAGAGCTAGTGGTCCCTGAGCATGTTTCTTCAAGTCAGTATATACCATCGTCGCTGTGAGATGTGACGAACGAATATCAATAGCCTCAGAAGGTACCGTCTTTATAACTCTCCCTCCTCACTACCTGAGTGGAGTTCCGAGGTTTCAGACTGAGAATGCTCATAATAGTTTGGCGGATGTGCCCGTGTTCGTAAGGTTGGAGGGGAGAACCCCGCAACTGCCGTGTTCACCCGTTTACGACGAGGTGCGTCTGGAGCGGATGATAGCTCGAGTGGTCTTTTGTGATCCTGCCGACTAGGCATCATGGTTCTACTGGATTCTAGCAGTGACAGGAACTTGTCGTAAAGTTCTCCGTATCCGTTAGCTTCATTTGTCCGAAAATCGTCAAGTGCATCGTGAAGCTGGTTAACGACAGGCCAGAGAGGGTGCTCTTTGAGAAGATCAGCCATTCCACTCCATCCTTCAAGTGCGTCTGTCCAGAACCCATGTTTTGCAAGTGCAAGTAGATCCAAGTCAGAGTTAACAAGCTTTAAGCACTGGAAGAAATATTTCAGTGCCTTGTCGTACCCAGGGGTCGCCACAGTTAAGTAGAGGAGTACGAAGACAAAGGATTCAAGATCGTGATGCATACTATGACAAAATGGTCTCGGATCTTTGCGATTACGCATGTTCTTGTTGGCGATGACATCCGCTGCCATGAAAAGCAGTGTACCCTTGGGGATGCAGAATGTTTTCACTCAAGAAGGAAAAGAATTTTTTCGCAGCTTACACTTCTAGACCCAGATACAGCCCCACTGTTCGGTTCGACCTGGGCCGCATAATCAAGGTCGATTAGTATCCCAGTCCTGCTTCTACAGTCGATCAATATATTGCTGGTGCTGATATCACGATGGAGGATGTTCGAGTTGTACAGTACACGGTGGGCTACAGGGACGTGCAGATTAGGAATTAGGACCAGTTAATACGGAAATAGCCTACCTCGAACAGCATCACTCAAAACGGAAAGGAGCTCAGGAAAATCATTGAACTCCCAGAGGGATAATCCATACTTTGCGAACAGAATGCGTTCGTGTACTCGCCGTTGCACTGTTGGGAGCCACACACCATTCTCATCCTTTGTCCCACAACCCCCCCGGCAGAGTTCAGTTGTGTCGTCCTTGCCACAGATCGTGACAGCACAATGACGATAAATATCCGGAAGATGAGGGTGGCCTTTGCCCACTTGCTGATACCAGTCGGATTCACGTGAACGGGCAACCTCACGCCACGAATCCTTCAATACAAAGTGCTCTCCGTCGGTATCACGCTCGACCAACCAAACTTGAGTTCCCCTCCCACGGAGGGACGTACGGCAAAACAGTTCATTCTTGACTACAAATGTTTCCTCGGGGTGATTGTCTTGTGCAGGAAAAGTTATGGTTGCATCTCTGTGCGGTTGCATCCCGTCAGGCCTGAGCAACGGATCGACACCAGGGAGTATGAAGGTGGGATCATAACCCATGCTTGCGTCGTCGAACTGGGATAATGCGGTGATGACGCCAGAGAGGTGGGAACCGGGATCGGAGAAGTTGTATTGATCTGATACAACTCCCCCTGATCGATCAAAGAGCCAGACTTCAAACATGGGATGGCACCATACGATGCCATAAACAAACCGCCGTCCAGGGTGGTTGCGAAAGACCTATGAAGAATTCCATGACGGTGCTTAGAGAAAGAACATATGGGCTTACCTGGCGGGCATACAGTGCAGCCTGCTCTCGTCCATCCTGCCAATCTGCAGGAGAACACCCTTTCTTGACTTCACAGAACACTCTGACAAGTTTCCAGTAAAGCCAAGTATTGTCACCACCCTCTCTGGCACTCAGGAAGGCATTGACGTCGGTCTTATGCATTCCGAGGATGTCAGGACGGAGTTCTGACGTACCACGCTTGTTACCTGAATCGGACCCTAGAGGCTGATTGTTTGAATGAGAAGGATCGCGGGACTGCCTGGGATAATTTTCTGATGTCTGGACAAAGCTGAGGGACGATTTCACAGCCAGCGCGTTGAAAAGCTCGACTAAGGGCCCATAAAGTTTGGCCTCTGTTTGAACAGACTTGGGAACAATTGATTTAGGGAGAGATGTCTTGCTGAAACGCATGAAATGGTCGATGAGACGAGCGTCCTTCACCCACCCACCACCCTCCATCTCCACCCATAATTTCTCCTTGACGTGCGGTTTCTTCTCGGACATTACATTATGCGAGCTGTTTTTTGACTGGAGTGCTCACACTGGTTGACTGTGCCGCGAAGACATAGACTGGGTTGTTCGTTTCATGAATCTCGAACGTCGTAGCCATCGCTCTATGCTTGCTCGGTTGTCAGGTGCAAGGTTTGGATTGTGATGCCGCGTTTGTATTTGTTGAAAATCTGTAGGCGCTTACCGTCACTATGTTTCCACTCAGCATCTTTTGGAAATTATGAAGGTTCCCCGACTCTCTTTAGAGAGGAGGTTATAGGTGGAGATGAAAATGCAGGGTTCCACCAAAATCCATTCTAAGGTTTCTATTCGCGCCCTCTTCCGTCGGAATGACTGAGCTTATGCATGTCAGATTTTCTCCTCTTCCTTGTAAATCCATTTTCCTACTACATCGCCCCACCATTGTCTCACCGCTGCCTCATCGCACCATACAATGGATTTGTTGATGAATGCAGTCCAACCTGGCTCTCATGACAGGTAAAACAGGATGGTGTATGGTGGGTCAAAAAACTGCCCCAATGTTTGTGCATTTTAGAAAGATTGAGATGTTGTGAAGGAATAACATTAGGAAAAGTTCCAAAAATTTCACATGATATACTAGAACATGTTGATTATCTACCACCTTCAGAAATCATGTGAGTCCAATCAAAACTCATTGCTCAATAAATCAAACAAAATAATCACTCATTGGGGCAGTTTTTTTGACCCTCTATTATTTTACAATTTGATACTTTGTATGACCTCCCCTTTGCCTTTAAAACTGCCTGTATCCTCCTAGGCATGCTTTTTATTAGCTTCTGGCATGTCTCTGGTGGTATTTCAGTCCACTCCTTTGCTACCCTGTCTCATAATTTATGTATTCCTTTGTGTCAGGGGACAACCAAGTCTGACCTGAACACCTGGTCCAACATCCGGCCTCTATCAGGGATGAAACACCTTATGGGGATAGAAGCCAGGTAAGGTTGACAGTGCGTAGGAGTGCCCCTGGGTGGGCATTAGGTAGTCGTATATAGTTGTTTCACTGGTAGTGGGGACCCTTAGACTTTTCTCTTTGGATTTCCCCTCTACTAGGTGAGAGTTTCCCTTTATTGTATTTCCTTGCCTATATATACCTTTGGATTTCCCCTCTACTAGGCATCTGTGAGCACTAGGGTTGCCCTTACACTTTGGGTGGTATTATCAGAATTCAATTATCAAAGTGACAAGACCATTTAGAAGAAAGAAACAAAATAGAAGTGAAATCTATAACTAGAGAGTGGAGCTCTCTTACATCCGCTGGAACATTCTTTTGTCGATCTGAACCCTCTACTCCAGGCCTGAATTTGGGGAGGATGGTGTCAGAATCCAATTATTCAAGAGAAGTGTTATGGATAAATGTATTGTTAGCAATAACATTAGAAAACGTTTTCACATAAAGAAGATGGTGTTCGAAAATGAAGGGCAATCCTACAGTAAAAGCGAAGGGCTTTCGGAATGTTTGCGAAGAGGTGCATGATTCCAAAGAGATAGATATTCCGAAAGGATTCTATCTTGTGGATCGGATGAACCGTATAGTTCATGCCGATCACACCCAATATGATTACATTCTTTCGAAGTATAATCAAATCCAAATTGATAAGTTTTATAGGACTTACTTCAAAATGAAGTTGTTCTTTTTGATTGTTCACGATGAATTGTTAAGTCAAGTAGATCAATCAAGTAGAGGTGCAATAATTGAACTAAAGAACATACATGCGAATGTGCTACTTATATACTGGGATGTTCGGAGGCAAGAGCGAATGGGGAGTAGTCCATTAAGGATCGGAAAAATAGCTAAGGTACATGTATGCTAATCAATGACCATAGAAAATAGAGAACAAGGGTGGGGTGAAAATTGTGAATGGGAAAAGGGTTTAACGAACTGGGAATAAATCCTAAAACCTGTTTCCGAATTGTATGTTATTTCGGGTAGACAAACTCTTGTTTCACTTCCTTAAACGATGGCCCTGAGTGTCGGGGATGAACATGTCCACACATTGAATCGTATGTGTTGTCACCATAAGCTTTTTAGAAGCATAGAATTGACCCTGCTATTGAGTTCCTAGAAATAGATAGGGATAGTGATGGGGATAGTGTAGATGCTTCTTTTCTGAGGAAAGGCTAATAATAGAACCTGATTTCTTGGTTGGGTCCTTGTGATGTTGCTAGGACGATTCAAGGTGTTAGGGGTGACGAAGTGTTGGATGGTTCATGTGTGACGAGTCTGCCGATGATTCGGGTTCCAAAGAGTTGATTTGGAAACGTGATGTTCGGGTGGTTCGGAAGGCGGAACAGACCATAAATCATGATCGTGACAGATGGGTGAGTGTCAAAGACGGACAAGTCATCATCACCAGGAATGTTGGTGGTTCAACAAAGGAGGTGACTGGTATCTCGGTAGGCAAGCGAGGGTGATAAGGGATAAGTTGGTAACCAGCATAAGGTAGTTTGGAGATAGCGCTGTTGAGCTCTGCAAGCACATGTGAGTTGTTCCGCAACCAACAGATAACAACCATAGGACTGAAGTAACATGGCTTTGCCTTGCAGCTATGTGAGGTCTCAATTGCAGAATTATCGACCAGCATGAAGGACCCAGGTTTGAAGGCATAGTCCTTAATCAAATTAGCATAATCCTTCTCGAACTGAGCCTTTGACTAGCACCGTGCCATGATCACTTTCCTGTGAACCCTCTCAAGATCTACCTCCCACTTCTGGAGCTGATGACAGAAAACTGCAAGAAGTTCAATGTCTGATAATGGCTCCTTGATCTTCAGCACAATATAGGTGGCTTCTGCTAGATCAAAGGGAAGTACTGGCTCCACCCCATATACAATGAAGAATGGGGATAGGCCTGTGGCCTTCCGTATAGTGACACGGTTGGCCCAAAAAATGTGCGGTGCAAGGTCTGGCCATTTCCCAATGTCAACCCTGCAGGCTTTGACCAGTGATTCACAGATCGTGAGATGGTTTTGCTCAGCAACCCCATTTGCCCTTTTGTTGTAAGGTGAAATCCTAATGTGAGTGATGCCATACTTCTTCGCCAGCCAGTTCAGCCCTGCAACAATTGGTGTGCCATTGTCTGTAACAATCTCTGCCACAGCTCCCCACTGACACAGCACATGATTAAAGATGAATTTTCCCACCGCTACACCTGTTTCCTTCTTCCACATGTCCCATTCTACATATCCTGATAGGCTACAGCGGCCTTGGAAAAGATACTTATAGCTCTGTGCTGCTGGCATTAACATAGAATCTAGAAAGGGTTTTGCAAAAAGTGGTTCTAGGATGGAAATACTGGATGGTATGAGAACTTACTGCATTGACCGCAATTGACAGGGGTGACATGTCTTAATGAACCAGGCAATGTCCTTGTCAAGACCTGGCCACCAGAAGCAGTCTGCGATTTGGTGCCATGTGGAATAGAAACCTTTATGTCCCAAAATACCATGCACCTGAGTGAGAATGTGCAGCCTCCTTTCTGCACCTATTATGATCTGATATTGCCCAGATGGCTGCTGACACCACAGCTGCTGCTGTTTGATGAAAAATCGTCGAGCTGTTCAAAGCAGCCATGCTAGTTTCTGGCTGTCCATCCCAGCAACAGGTAGATTATCAGTCAATAAGTCCTTGACAGAAGCAAGATGGCAATCAGCTTCAACATCTACAGCAGTGCGTGGTATCTGAATGGTCTCCTCTGTGGCAGGAGTCCCGATGCAAAAAACAAAGAAATCTGGGAGTGGAGTCATGCTATTGCCAGCAAGTTTCTCAATTGTTCCTTCAAAACCATCCTCTCCTTCCCCCTCATCCCTCTCCTTCTCTATATTTCCTTCCTGCAGAGGAGAGGACTTTGAGACCCCTTCCATTGGTCCAGAGAGCAGGTGTGATGCATGATAAAACAGAAATCTGCAGCCCTTCCTCCCCATACTCCTACTACACTGAGGTTCACCACTCACCTCTTCTATCATCCCGCTGCCCAACAGGCATTCGAGAAGTTGCACCAACAAAATATTCGAAGCTTCCTCTCCTCCGGCCTGTACCCAACCTTCCCTGTCCTTCTTGCACCATGTTGTCACCCAGACTCCCAAATCTAACACCTCATCAATCCACTCCTCTGCCACCTCCTGGCTCACTTCCTCATTCTCACTCTCTTCCTCTGCCATCCTCCTCCTTGACAGTCCATCAGGCCCAGCATGATCCCTTCCTGGAAGGTGCACCAGGGAAAAGTCAAAAAGCTTGATGGCAGCAATCCATTGGTTAATTGTTGCATTAGGCTGTACATCTGGGTTGTTTACCATTCCTTTGATGTACTTGGAATCCACCTCTACCAGGAACATAGGGAGACTGACAAGGTAGAGCTGTGAAGCATGCAAGGCATGAAACAGGCTGTAGAGCTCAACTTTAGACTGGGAATAGTTGGCTTCCCAGGCATTCCAGCAGATTGACCCAAATCGTGATGGACACCTCTCCCCTTTCTTGTTTAACTGGAATATGATCCACCCTACCCCCATAAGTGAAGAATCCATGGCTAACACAACCAACATTCCACACCAATAGTCAATTGATACAAGGCATGGCAGATCCTTCATTTTTCCTTTTAACTCTGCCATCGCTCTTGCTGCCTCCTCACTCCACACAAACTCCACATGCTTCTGTCACGATCATGATTTGTGTCTCACTTCACCTTCCAAACCGTCCAAACAACTTCCTTCCAAATTGATTCTTCGGAATCCAAACCATCAACAATTTCATCACACATGTGCCATTCAATATTTCGTCACCCTTAACACCATGATTCACCCTGATAACATCACAAGGATCCAAGCAATAGATCAGGTCCTGTCATTACCCTTTCCTCACAAAAGAAGCATCTATACTATCCCCATCACTATCCCCATCTATTTCTAGGAACTCAATATCAGGGTTGATTCTATGCTTCTAAAAGCTTATGGTGACAGGATATACAATTTAATATGTTGACGCATTCATCTCCGACATTCAGGGTTGTTGTTTAAAGATATAGCACAAGGATTCCTCTATCCGAAAAGACATGCGATTCGGAAACAAGTTTCAGGATTTATTTCTAGTTCGGTAAATCTTTTTCCTATTCACAATTTTCCTCCAACCCTTGTTCTCTATTTTCTATGGTTGTTAATTAGCATACATGTACTTTAGCTACTTTCCGATCCCCACGGACTCCTTCCCATTTGCTCCTGCTTCCAAACCATCTAGTATATAAGTAGCACATTCACATGTATGTTCCCCAGTTCAATTATTGTACATCTACTTGATTGATCTGCTCCAACTTGCCAACTCGTCGTGAATTATCTTGAACAACAACTTCACATCAAAGTAAGTACTCTAAAACTTATCTACTTTGGTTTAAAATACACTTCAAAAGAATGTGAAACCATTGGCTGTGATTGACATGAACTGGAAGGTTCATTTGATCCACAAGATAGAATCCTTTCGGAATATCTATCTCTTCGGAACTATGTATCTTTTCATAAACATTCCAAAAGCCATTCACTTTTACTGTAGGATTTCAATTCACTTTCGAATATCATTTTATTAGTATTGAAACATTTTCTGAACATTACTACTAACACTACATTCATCTATAACATTTATCCATGATAATTGAATTCTGACAGCTTCCTTGTTAAGTCATTAAGTGCTCTTGCTCTTCAGCAAAGTTGTTCACAAAAATTCGAACAGTTCCACATGTTCCAAGGAACCCCCTAACTTCACTGACAGATGTGCAGGGTGGCCAGGTGAGAATTTTCTGGATTTTTGCCACATCTGGGGAGTGACCATTCACATTGTAGTGTATCCCAGCCACCAGCACATCGGGCACTGCAATATAAAGCTTTGGGCTAGAGATTGTCATGCCTGAAAACTCCAGCCTGTGAAGTACCCAGTGGACATTGACCAGATGTTCCCAGATGAACCTACAAATACCAGGGTTTTCCTTGAGTACCTCTGGCCTACCATCCTTGCCTAGGTAGTAAGAGGTCAGTCCCAGCATGATTACATCATCAATGAAGGGATGTGCATTGTCCTCCTCCTGCAATATGAACTCCATATCAACCTGGAAAATAGGAACCGAGTTGGTCCATCCCATGGGCAAGACAGTGAGGCGATGGGTCCCAGCGGGGTCTGGAATGTGGTAAGGTCACAGGATTCATCTGCCAAGGGTCGATGGTCATAGCCCACAAAAACATCCACCAATGTGTGTATGATTAAGGACTATGCCTTCAAACCTGGGTCCCTTGTGCTGGTCCGTAATTCTGCAATTGAGACCTCACATAGCTGCAAGGCAAAGCCACATTACTTCAGTCTTATGGTTGTTATCCATTGGTTGTGGAACAACTCCTATGTGCTTGCAGAGCTCAATGGCACTATCTCCAAACTACCTTATGCTGGTTACCAACTTATCCCTTATCACCCTCACTCGCCTACCAAGATACCAGTCACCTCCTTCGTTGAACCCACTGACATTCCTAGTGATGATGACTTGTCCATCTTTGACACTCACCCATCCTCTCCAAATTCAGGCCCAGAGTAGAGGGTTCAGATCAACAAAAGAATGTTCCAGTGGATGTAAGAGAGCTCCACTCTCTAGTTATAGATTTCACTTCTATTTTGTTTCTTTCTTCTAAATGGTCTTGTCACATAATTAGCTAAAGTCATAGTTAGGCTCAGTGCTTTGGTGCTTTGGTAGCTTACATGTCATTTGGTCTACTTTTCACTGTCAGGGGACAACCGGTTTATTCCCTTTTTCCTCTCTTTTTCCCCTTTTTCCCTTTTCCCCCTTTCCCTTTTCCCTCCTTTTCCCTATTTCCATTTATACTAGATCTATCCTATCTCTAGTATTATGTC
>QMFG01000158.1:0-13996 GCA_003314545.1 Ramaria sp. MG151 | reverse complement strand
AGAGTGAGTCCCTGTGGGTAGCTTGGGGTTCGAGTCCCTTTGCAGGCCTAGGCAGGATGCTGACAGGGTAGTATCCCCTGCAGTATGCCTGCCAGCAGGCATATCCCGGGTAAGGTGAGGTTGCCCTTACATTCACTGTCCACTGTCTGCTTTACACTTCCTACCTTTTCTGCCGCTTTGGCGCTTTGGTGGCTTATGCATTGTCTGGTCCACTTTTACTGTCCACTGTCTGCTTTACACTTCCTACCTTTCCCAACACTTTGTTTTCATCTTGTATATAAGTGGGGCTATTCCCAAGGACAATATCATCACTCATCTCTCACTCTTATCAGTCTATTATAGTCAGTCAGAAAGAAGAAATCACAAGTAGAAGAAAACATCGAGTTAACTGGTAGAAGTCAAGAGAAGTATAAAGAGATAGAAGACATACCTCAACCGCTCCCCCATTTCGTTGATAGGGCTACATCCCATCTTACATCTGGCTGCCCCAGAGAGCCTGGAAAATAAGAACCAAGTTGGTCCATCCCATGGGAAAGACAGTGAGGCAATGTGGTCCCAGCAGGGTCTGGAATGTGGTAAGGTCATGGGATTCATCTGCCAAGGGTCGATGGTCATAGCCCACAAAAACATCCGCCAATGTGTATATGACATGCCCCCCACATCTCTCTGTAAATGCCTCAACATTATGTGGGAGACTTGCATCTTTGACTGAAACTCCATTGAGCAGTTGCAAGTTGTGCACAATCCTAAGTTTCCCATTCTTCTTCAGCACACAGAACCACCTTGAGTGATAAGAAGAGGTGGATGGTTCATAAACTCCTGATGCAAGCTTATTCTGGATAATCTCAATGACTTGATCAAAAAGGCCAGGTGGAATTGGAAAGTTTTGTTGAGCCCAGGGTTCATGCTCCACTGTCGCCATTACCACAGGAGGAAAATACTCCTCATTGAACCTCCCCTTCTCTGCCTTGGTCCAAGCCAATGCCTTCTCCTTTCTCTTCAACACCTTGAAAATCAGCTTCACCTTTTCCTCCCATAATCATCCATCTGAATGATCCATCTGTCCTACACTCAGTACCTCCCATCTTTCCTTCATCAAACATGTTCCAAAGTTTGCAATTGCAGGTGGATTAGGAGATAATAGAATCCAAGAGGTGAGGGGATGAGTTGGAAAACAATGCCGGACCCTAGCATGTGCTGGCATAGTGGTGGGGACTGGCTGTACCTTCTGATCAACCTTCTTGTACTTTAGCACCTTTGCCATTATTCCTCCTCTGGGACACACTTCCTCTTCCACTTTCAAAGTAAGCACCTTTGATACTTTTGCCAGTGGTGCATAAGACTTTGTCAAGATGACTTCTGTTAGAGATGTATCCTCCTGGCTGTGAATAAGCCTAGAATTGGTCTGTCCCACTGTTTCCAGCCTAGACACATACTCAAAAGGTCAGCCCAACAGAATTTGGTATGGAGCAGGATTGACCACATATGCCTGGAGGTGAAATGTGAAATTCCTGATACATATTGGAAGTTCCCTACATAGGCGCAAGGTACTGGCTGTCATTTATATTATACGACATCTGATCGCCCTTTCACAGATTACATAATCAACATGAACATCAGACACCGTAGCACTCGTCGTGAATATATGCGGTCATTTATGTGACCAAACAATATACAACAAAATATCAAAACAACCCACCAATGAAGACCTTTGAATTCCCAATGAAATAAGAAGACGAATTATTCCGGGCATATGAGACCGAGCAGCATCACCGATGATGCTGCTCTGACACATCTGAAACATTTTATCTCACCTCTGAGACAATACCCCATCGTTAATTCTGTGATGTATGGGTGTTTATCCAATCATGAGTTGATGGAATTTTAGGGGATATCAGTTGATATGTCAGGTGCCACCTATTTCTATTTTTTCCATTTTTTATTGTATTATATTTCCCCTCTACCCTGTCTCATATCCTACTCCACAATCACCTGCCCCAAACCCCTAGTATTATTTCCAATCTATCTACCCTTGACCCTGCATTCTCATACTCAATCCACCCTTCTGAATACATAGCCGCTTATCTTGTACCTTAACACATGTAAAAAACCCCTAGTTAATTGTTCCATGTCTCGTTGTCATTTGGTCTTGAATACTTGTATAAGTACTGCCAATGTAGTATGAAATATGTAACTGATTGTAAAATCTGTTCACCACATTCCTTGTTTCTAAGTCTTTCCAGTAAATTTCCCTGTAGTCGTCTCTTATCTGCAATCTCCTCAGGACTTATCGATTTTCTTTTGATACATCAATATTCCTACTCTATTCTCGCTACCTACATTGCACCGATCCTTTGCACAATGAACTATCGGTGTTCTTTTATCGACCCATCAGCTGGGCCGAATTCCTGGGTCCTTCGACACCCAGCACTACTACAATCTAAATTGATCACAAGATCTTTAGATTATCAATCGGGATTCGCGTCTGTCACACATCTTCAGCGGCAATCGTCCTTTCAAGAAATAAATATATAATTGTATTTCACTTCTTAAGACTGGCGTCTCCTCCATTTGCATCCTCCATTATTGTTTTCACATTTGCATCATAATGCAACCCCAGCTGTGCTGCTATGTCCACATGGATGCACACAATTGATGATCAACTATCCAACAGAGCTGAAAAGGTATGGCCTTTCACAACCACATTGATTTCCCAGAGAGGAAGACTAATAGGACAAAAATTTGTGTCGGTCCTCCCAGAATAGATACTGGTGCCTTCCTGGAATGTGGCAATGGGACTGAATGGGCTGTAGCTACCATTACTCCTGGAGTCCCCACCTCTGTGCATGTTGTTTTACACTTGCCAACAACCCCTTTTCTGATGTTGGTGCTGGAACTGAACAACTTCCAAAGAGAAAGTGTCACTGGAGTTTCCAGATGTCCTGCAGAGCTGCATTGGTAAGAGTTTCATCTTCTATCTCTGACTTGAATGTATATTGAGGTGGTGCTTGTCCTGGGGCCAGTACTGGGGACAAAGACAAACCACTCCTGATGGTCACAAACACCTCAGCCTCCTCGGGGACTTCCTCAACATCTACAATAAAACCACCCATTACTTCATCCTCACTGTTCTCTGCCACTTCTGCCTCTCTTGCCATTTCCTCCTCCTTCTTTTGACTTTTTGCCTGTGTCCCAGCCACTTCCCTCGTTGAGGGGTACATGTTAGCCTGAGTAGGGGGTACATCCTTGTTTGCCGAAGGTAACATGTGTGGATTCTCCATATAAAACTTATCAATGGTGTTGTCAGGGGACAACCTATTTTCACCAAATCCTTCACCTCTAAGGCCTTTACACATGCAAAGCACAAGTCCAAAGCATGAGAACCTCGGTCCAAAGCCTCGGGTCCTTGACCCAAAGCCTCCAAGTACAAGTCCAAAACCTCGGACCACCTGAGACCTCAACCAACCTCAGGGTATGGCCTGAACATCTGATCCAAACACCCGGCCCAACATCTGGCCTTTGTCAGGGATGAAGCACCTTATGGGGATAGAAGTCGGGCAGGGTTGACAGCATGTAGGAGTGCCCCTGGGTGGGTGTTAGGTAGTTGTATATAGTTTTTTCACTAGTAGTGGGGATCCCTAGACTTTTCTCTTTAGATTTCCCCTCTACTAGGTGAGAGTTCCTTTACTGTACTTTCTTGCATATATATATCACTTTGGATTTCCCCTCTACTAGACACCTACGGGGGCTAGGGGGGTTGCCCTTACAGGTGTACTGTAGCCCATTTGGATGTGTCTCAATGCGTTCCCCATTTGGCCATCAATACCATGATTTGTGAACAACAATCTTCCCTTCTTGGACATATCATGCTGCCACCACACACTGTATTACCCAACAACCTGGCCATTTGCAGAACCCACATGTTCTCAGCCCTGTCTCTCCTGGAAAGGTACCCCGGGGTTGGTATGCGAAGGACTGGCCAACTTGGGGTGACGGATATGCAGCTGCCATAGGAGTAGAGGGGCAGTAACTGCAGTGTAGACAGCTGGACCTCTGAAGATTGTAGCCATAGCAGGAAGTGCTATCACCAATCATGCATAAGCTACCACATAGTCTGGGTCATTCACTTTGAGGAGTGTAAGTCACTTTACTAGGTTCCCAATCTCTGCGTCTCCTCCTGTTACAGCTGGGATCTTCTCCATCATTGTCACCACTTTTCTCCTCTTCTTTGTCTTCTCCTTTGCACCCCTCTTCACGGTTCCTTTTCCCTTCTTCTTTGCTGCCCAACTCTCTGAATCTGAATCTGAACCTGCTGTATCAGTGTTGTCACTTGAATTACTTTCTGCTGCTGACTGATCCATGTCAAAAGCATTGCAGTTGAAAATGTACCTGGCTGCAGTGTAGACGGCCTTCATGGGGTAAGGGTCTGCTTGGTCATCCTTTGGCAGTTCAATACACAGCTGCTGTGTCAAGGCATTCTGTGTACAAGAATGGAAACCATACCAGAAGGCCACATCACACTCTGATGAAGAAATCTGTTTGTTGCTGAGCAGCCACTGAGAGACTGGTAAGAACTCCCTGTAATACTTCTCAAGCTCATCCTGGGATGTTATTTCCTGATGGGAAGCCTGGGCTGCAATCTTCTCCATGCAATGGCAGGAATAAATCTGGGGCTCAAAGGCCTTTGGAAAGAGCTCCTGGATGCTCTTCGTAAATACTGCCCAATCAGCAGGCTCAGCGCCTTCAATAACCTCAAAGAGGGGGCATTGCTTTTTGGCAACATATTTGTGGAAAAATTTGACTTTGTCACCCTCAGTGAGTCTTGCATCATCAGCCAAAGCTTCAAACCTGTCCAGAAACTCAGAGAGATCTTCTTCATCGCCTTTCCAGGTGGCAGGAGCCTTGGAAGTGCCTGGATTAGACATAGTTGCTCATGCTTTCGCTGTTGCTGACATATCTGTTGAGTCAGTGACACTATGGAAAGTTGGTCTAGGAATGAGTGAAGCCTTCTGGTGACTTCGGAGAGTGTGGGTAGAGGGCAGAATTGATTGGGTTGAGGGTGGAATGGTGACTGTAAGGGCAACCCTCCTAGCGCTCACAGATGCCTAGTAGGGGGAAATACAAAGATGTATATATGCAAGGAAATACAATAAAAGGGAACTCTCACCTAGTAGAGGTAAAATCCAAAGAGAAAAGTCTAGGGATCCCCACTACTAGTGAAAAAACTATATACAACTACCTAACACCCACCCAGGGGCACTCCTACGCACTGTCAACCCTGCCCAACTTCTATCCCCATAAGGTGTTTCGTCCCTGATGAAGGCCGGATATCAGGCCAGATGTTTGGGTCCAATTTTTAGGCCATACCCCAAGGTTGGCTGAGGTCTCGGGTGGTCCAAGGTTTTGGACTTGTAATTGGAGGCTTTGTGTCAAGGACCCGAGACTTTGGACCGAGGTTCTCATGCTTTAGACTTGGGCTTTGAACATGTGAAGGTCTGAGAAGTAAAGAATTCAGTGAAAGCAGATCGTCCCCTGACAGTGATGGAGTTGTTTGAAGTAAGTTTCCACTGCCACAATTCTGCTTGCCACTGATGGGCACCGGTGTAAAAGTTGCTGCTGAGGGCCAGGGGAAACAAGCAAGGTGAGCTTTGGGGCAGCCAGATGTAAGACGGGATGTAGCCCTGTCAATGGAATGGGGGAGCGGTTGAGGTATGTCTTCTATCTCTTTATACTTCTCTTGACTTCTACCAGTTAACTTGATGTTTTCTTCTACTTGTGATTTCTTCTTTCTGACTGACTTTAATAGACTGATAAGAGTGAGAGAGGAGTGATGATATTATCCTTGGGAATAGCCCCACTTATATACAAAATGAGAACAAAGTGTTGGGAAAGGTAGGGAGTGTAAAGCAGACAGTGGACAGTAAAAGTGGACCAGACAATGCGTAAGCTACCAAAGCACCAAAGCATCGGGAAAGGTAGGAAGTGTAAAGCAGACAGTGGACAGTGAAAAGTGAACCAAATGATGTGTAAGCTACCAAAGCACCAAAGTGCTGAGCCTAACTACAACTTTAGCTAATTATGTGCCAAGACCATTTAGAAGAAAGAAATGAAATAGAAGTGAAATCTATAACTAGAGAGTGGAGCTCTCTTACATTGATTAAGTTCCTTGGAAAAGATGGGGATAGTGATGGGGATAGTCAGGATACCCTTCTCTAAGAAGAAATTATGATTGGACCTGGCTATTAACTTGTGTTTCCAGATACCAATGAAATGACTTGGTGACTTCAATGGTGATAGCACATGCAGTATGATTGTCCAGGGACAGATGTAATCAATTTAAACTCTTAATGGGAATGAGGTTGATGTTAAGCTCTGAAATCAGATTGTGATACCATTCTCTAGTTCAAATATTGACTAAGTCACCCATCCTTTTGATTTACCATGTTCTGAAGTTTCAAAATTCTGAATCCCAGAATGAGGGACAGGACAATTGGGAAGGTGCAATACATAAGTTGAAGCCAAAGTCCCTCTGAAACACTCTGAAGTTCTGACAACTCTGTTGTAAATTTGAGGGTAGGATGCAGCTATATAACAAGTTAATCTATAGACTAATTAGTTATCTAAAGCAAGTAGTCTTCTTACCTCCTCAGTGTCTGTTAACACTGAGGAGAATTAGCTAATGGTGCCTCATTACCATATTGTGCCTGTGCATCTCTGCCCACCCCAATATGTTCACTAGCAGTGCTAGCTATCAAATGATAGTATTATTAATGAAGAATTGATCTAAGAGGCTTTTTTTGGAATCCAAAACACCATCACCTTAATCAGGTCCTTTGCACTCAACAATCTGGTTACCCAGCATGGTCCCTGAATCACTATATTGGTTTTTAGTGAAACAATCAATAGCCAGGTCTGATCACAATCTTTTCTGAAAAAGAAGCATCCTAACTATTCACATTACTATCCCCATCTTTCCCAATGAACTCATTGATTGAGTCAATTCTTTTCTTCCAAAGCTTGTGATGATGGCTCATACCATTGAACTCTATGGTTCATGCATCCCTGACATTCAGGATCACCCCCCAAGGGATTTGCACATGGGTGTCTCTACCCAAACAACCATGTGATTTGGAAACATGTTTCATGATGTATTCCTGGTCCACTAATCTTTTACACCATTCACAATTTTCCTACCTCCATTGTTCACTCATTCCCATCACTTCTAATTAGTATACATGTACCTTATCTACCTCCCAACCCTCATGGACTCTTTCCCATTCACTCTCCCTTCTGAACTATTTGGTATATAGGCAGCACATTCACATGTATATTCCCTAGTTCAATTCTTGTAGGTCTATTTGTTTGCTTTGCTCAAACCTGTCACTTCAGCTACACCTTTGAGTGAGTACTTCAACTTGTGTTAAATGGCAGGTTGTTACTAATAATAAATGACAATCTGGGAACAATGATGATATTTCCAGGATGTGTCACTTAGCATATATCAGGGTTCCAGAGGTTCTGGAGGACTTCTGGATGAGTCAGAGGGATTTGGCTTCAACTTATGTGTTGCACCAGCTCAGCATTCTGTCCCTGTATTTTGGATGTCTGAGTATCTGGAGGGTCTGGATGAGGCAGGGCTTATCACAGGTTGTAGCATAGAGAGAGAGCAAGTAGAGTGAGAGAGAACAGGGTGTATTAAGTTGGTATCGTTGGTATCAGAACTGAGGAACATACAAGGGGGTTTCAAATTTATATACTAAGGGTCTCAGGGATCAGGTTCAGAGATAACTAATATAAGTAAAACATGTTTGGTAACTAAGGTAGAGGTCACCAGGAACGGGCATTCCTTACATAAGCATGAAGCTCATTTTCTTCAAAATTACTACTAGATATTAGGAGAGGGGTAAAATACAAATTTAGCTCCTAGAATATGTTTAGTATATTACTTGCTAAAACTTGTTGCAGAGACTTTAGAAAAAAAAACACAAAACTGAGGGACTAGAAGCAATTTCAAGGTCAAAATATCCAATAATAATATTTTTTTTTTGTAATTCCTGCGTGAATTGTAGCATTTTTCATTTTTAATGAAGAAAATTTGGCAGGTCACACAGTCCTTAGCCAAGGTCATGTGACCTCAGCACCTCAGCTAACGATCACATAAACGGTCTTTGGTACTGACAGGATGGGTAGACTGTGGAGGATGGGGGTGGTAAGCAGTGGAGACATGGAAGCTCAGTCCTAAGAAACCTAGTTTTATGTAACTATAATGCAGAATTATATTTTTGTTGTAGCATATTAAAATATATATATATATATATTCCAAAAGGCAAATTCTAACACTTTTCACTTTTTGTGAAGGAATTTTGCACTCATGTGACGTAGGCACCCATATTACATAAGGGGTTCCCATTCCTGGTGACCTCTACCTTATCAAGAAAGATCTCCATAACATAGAAACAAGGGTAAAAATGGGACAATAATGGGGAATGAGAATAGAAAGAATAACAAGGGTTTCTGGAGGTTGAAAGAGATACAGAGATTGGCCAGATATGTGACTGTGACACCTTGTCTACATTAACTTAAACACTCTTTGAAACAATGTAATACTATTAGCTGTGGTCAACATGGACTGCAAAGTCCATTCAGCTCATCAGATGGAATTCCCTTGAAACATCTATCTCTTTGGAACTATGCACCTTTTTGCAAACATTCTGAAGGTCATTCACTTTTACTGTAGGACTTCTATTCACTTTTGAATATCATTCTATTACTGCTAGTAACATGATATCTTTTGGAAGGAAGAAGATGATGGTGGAGGGCCCAAAATCTAATTATGACACTGAGCTGATGTAGTACATAAGCTGAAGCCAAGTCCCATCAGATCTGATTGCTAAACCTTCAAACCTCACTTGTCTCAAATATTGAGTTCTATTTAAATATACATTCTAGTTCTTAACACCTATCCAAGAGAACTTGATTCCTGGTCAAATGTCTAAATTGCCCCCATCACTGAAAATAATGGATGGATGTTAAGTGTCAAACTATGGGTCAGAGTCCAAGGATATTGGAGTTTGTTGAGGTTATAACCATAAGGTCTCCAATTGTTTGAACTAATCACACATTCATCTACAACTCTTATCACTTATAATTTGATTCTGATACTCAGAATCCTATCCCTGTATTTCAGATAGGGCCCAAGGTCATCCAAAGTTCAGGTGTGACTTTTAGCAAATGGAGTATAAGGATTCAAGAGGAGAGAGCATGAGTAGTAAGGGATCTTAGTTGATCAGAACTGAGGTCCAGTGTACAAGAACTAGTGACTTATATATGAAGGTAAATGGGTATTAGGGATAAAATGGCTGAGGTCAGGGTTGTGAACTAATGATAAATGAATATGAAATGGGAATGGGAATAGATATGAAACAAGTTTGAGATGCGTGGAGCTTTGGGCCCAAAGGTCTGAAGGCTTGGGGGTTTGGAGTGGATTCTAACAATAAGGGCTAGTTTGACCACATGGAAGATGGAGTAGAGTTGAGATAGGGGGTGTAAATAGGAGTGTCTTCAACCTGCTGTATGGTGTATGGGCCTAGCAGTGGCTTAGCTTCTGGGAGAGCTAGGTCATCTGGATATATACCTGAACCTTGGACAACTTTTGTCAGAACTGTTGTTACTATTGGATTGTTGTAGATAGGAGAATTATTGAAATTTTTGATACTGCAGACAGAGATATCACCTCAGTGATAGAACACACTATAACATTAAATAACTACCTGCAGACAGAGATATCTACTAACTAGTTAGCTACTCTTCTACAAGGTAAACAAAGGTTAGACTCACCACCTCAGTGATAGAACACACTGAGGGGTTCGTCTACGGCTGCCCGTGCAGCTGTATAGTCTCCGGTCATCCCTGACCGGGAACTATACATAACTACATAACTAAAGAACTAGACAACTCTAGCTAATAAAACTTGGTCCATATACTTATAAAAGTAGTATCTAAAGGATGATTATGAATTCAGAGGAAAGGAATGAGATTGACCTGAGGAATCCAGCATATATTGCCCTCCCCTCCTATCCGGCAGTTAAGCGCCCGTCCGGATATCTCGGGAGTAGGATATATGCGCGTATAGTTAATTCCACAACAAGAACCCATAATGAGCCCAAACCCCAAGCCTTTGGACCCTTGGACCTGAAGCCCTGGTCATCTCAAACTTGCACATTCCAGTCTCCACTTGTGTTGATCTCTGTTTCTGTAGCTTACAACCCTGACCTCAGTCTTTCAGTTCCCAATCCCTGACCCCTTCTGTATATAAGCCACTAGTTCATGTACACTAGACCTCAGTTCTATATCAACTAAGATACACTAATACATATGTCCTTCTCTTAATGCCTATGCTCCATCTGCTAAGATCATGCTCAAGCTTTGGGTGACCTCAGGCCTCATCTGAAATACTGGGACAGGATTCTAAGCTGGTGCAGCATATAAGCTGAAGCCAACTCCTATCAGACTCAACCACCAAGCCTTGGCCCACCTTGGCACATGACTCCAAACTCAGTCAACTCTATATTGAGTTCCAACCATACTTCCAGCTCCATTCTAATGAGTTCTTAACAACTTTGGACCCAAATCTAGGAACGAGATGTTGAACTAGTGTAGTACATAAACTGAAGCAAGTCCCATCTGATATGGAACACTGAACCTTATAGCCCATCTTGATATCAGACTCAAGACCTTCAGTCACTCTTATAATGAAGTTCTCCTTCATATCTGTCTAGTTCTTAACAGTAGATCCCAAACAGGGCTCCAAAACAGACTTGCTTCATCTTTTGTATTATACTGACTTAACACTCTGTCTCTAAATTTCAGGTTGGCTCCAAGGGGCTGGAATACCAGAAATGTACAGAAGTGAATAGAAATGTATGCTGAGCAGGACTATGGGATACAATTAAGTTAATATCAGAACTGAGGTTTAGATACAAAAATGAGGGTTTATAAAGAGGGTTGATGTGAAAGGCAACAAATTCCCACAGTAATATCTTCTTCCAATTGGGTCAAAAGGCCACTATCCCAGATTATCTGACACTAGTCTGTGGGTACTATTTAATAGCAACTCATTATACATATTCATCAGTTATTATGATGGTATGTAATGGTTGGAGATCAAAGGCTAAGATGCAGAGTCATAATGATAGAGTTGGATATACTGGGATAGAGGTAAAAATAGGTAAAAATTGACTTTCCAAGGATCTGGAGTCTTGAAGCTCTCAGATGTTACTTTTCTGAATATCTGAGTCCCTGGCCAACTTTGGAACAAGAGCTGGAATATACCACTGGGGGCATAAGAAAGTTTTCCCATCATGAAAACTCTAAAGAAAACTTAAAAAAAGTGGTTGAAGTATATTATGATATTCTTAACCATAAAAACTCAGACTATTCTTCAATTTTTGCTAAGGTTTTCCAAGATTGAAATGTTTTATCATATTTCCCCACTGATGCCTGGAAAACTCTGAAAAATCCCTATATGAACATTAAGTTTTTTGGGATTCTATGGTCCAGAATACTGCAGAAAATTTCAACTACCTTTCAGAGGTTTTCTGAGGATTTTCCTAATGGCAGACTTTTCCTATGTCTCCACTGTGCCTTTGCAGTTCTTAACAGTGAAGTGGGGTGGTCAGATATATATTACACCCATTTAGTGTTATTAATGCTTCTAGATAGTTTAGGGTTCTGTTATAAGACTATTTCATCCCATTCTGCCAATATAGCACCAATGTGCATGCCTCCTCAAATGTACTTGCACTACCCTTACAAGCACTATATCTGTCTAATCTTGTATAACTTGGGGCATGTTGGTTCTCATTGAGCTTTAGCATGTGTAATTGTCTTCTTTATCCTTGAATGACAACACTACATCCAGGTGTATGAAAAGCTCATCCTGGTTTAGATGGTTGAACAAGTCTTGTGTCATGTGACAAATAAAATCGTGTTCGAGTGTAAATGCCGAAGTCTGTTAGACATCGTGATACTTTCCCTTGTTCAACAGTTATTTCCAGACCTGACCCCCACAACCCTTAGTATAAAAACGTGGCACGGCTATCTGTGGTGAGTGCTGCGGGATTTATCACTCATATTTGCTTGGTTTGCAAAGGGTCTCACCAGCGGCTGTTTTTACTGGGAACACAGGGCCAGGCGGTGATCCTTGGAGGCAGATTATCAGGCTGTGTCTCACACTTCATTAGATGCTCTTGCGGCAAGAGCATCTAACGAAGTGCAACAGCAGTAACGCACCTAGGAAGCTGTGTCACAAGGTGGCAGCTTGTAAGCCATATTGGTGTTCCGTTTATTGGACCTGAGAGGGAGAGGCATCTGGGAGTTACGGGGCAGTGTACCAGCCGAACATAGACAAGGTTTGATAGGCTGTCGTGCCATGAAGAACCACTTCTAATCATTCTACAGCCTTCGGGGTGCATGCTGGATACCGAAACCCTCCGACATCGCCTGACCCAACGTGACCTCAAAACCTGTGCAGATGGACGTTCGGTGGTGACGGAATCCAATAATAGCTGCGGAGTATTAGGATCACAGGTAGTAAAATGGCCAGATTGTCACCGAAAACAGCTAAAAGAACAGTAGAGCTGCGGTAAAGGGTCTGTTGCAGCAGATGACGAAGATCGCAGCAGGGTGACAGCGAAGATCTCCCAGTGGCCGCAAACATAGTGTCGATACGGGGAGTGCTCATGTGGACTGCTGTGGGCCATAGTGAAACCTCGTGGGACCACCTAAAATATTTCTCACAGCTTTTGCTGCGGAGGGCTAATCAAGTGACTGGTATAAATAAAGACTGGAAAACCCACAGTCAAATATCTTACTGTCCCAACCATGTCCAACGTCAACGGTGACGACCAGAAAGCTCGTATCCCATCCCCTACGGATAGTTCAGCTAGGAGCAACGTCGTGGATCATGACGCTCCACACGGTGAGAACTTCTTCGTTTTACATCCACCCCAGACGCAGCCCGCCTTACGCCTTACGACTTCGCTCCATCTAACACGTAGTGACAGCCGAGCCCTCTGGTGGACAACTTGCAGCAGCGGCAGCAGCCCAGAAGAAGTTGGACGGCAAGATCATCCATGTACAGCCTTTGAAGCGTTCCGAGATGCAGGTTCGTCTGCAGTATCTTCTAGCCAGGAATATGCGCTTAATTGCATTCAGCCATCTTATGCTCAAGACATGGGTTCGCAGAACGTAGAGCATGGGTTCTATGGTTCTATGATTCACAGTCTAGGGACATTCGTCGGGTGCATAGGCGCAGTTCCTTGCTGCCCATTCCCAAACCCGTTCCGCAATGTCCAACAAGGTGATTCATAATACAATAATACTTCTTTATCCTGGATTTGACAATGCATGTCAACAGGATCTGTGGGGCTTGTTTCCCGCTTTGGCCACTTTTACAAGGCGGTAGACCCTGGTCTTGTTAACGTCAATGTGTGCACGGAATCCCTCAGAATCGTGGATGTGAAGATTCAGATCAGCCCCATCGGACGTCAGACGGTCATTACACGCGACAATGTTAATGTCGAGATCGACTCTGTGATCTACTTCCAGGTATATTTTTTCATTTGTAATATGCGGATAGTTTTTGATTAAATTATAGATCGTAAACCCTTATCGTGCTGCATTGTATGTCAAATCTCCTGTTAACGTTCTCATAATTATTGAACACATTTAACAGCGGTATTTCGGATCTTCGGCAAGCACTCATTGAACGTGCTCAAACAACCCTTCGTCACGTCGTCGGTGCCCGTGCTGTTCAGTCTGTGGTAACCGAACGTGAGGCAATCGCTTTCGAAATTGCCGAAATCGTAGGAGATGTTGCTGATGTGAGTAGACTTCTACCACACATCCGAAAATTATCTTCCTAATTCATTTAATGCAGAAATGGGGTGTTGCTATTGAGGGAATCCTGTACGCCTTCATGATCATGCATCTTCCA
>QMFG01000155.1:0-12868 GCA_003314545.1 Ramaria sp. MG151 | reverse complement strand
AGATAGGTACGTTGGGGACGTTCACGGCGTATGGGCGCTTATTTAAGCGCCCGCGTAGCGTTCGAGTGGGGGGAAAACGACGAAGGATGAGGTTTGGTCGCCAAAACGCCGACAAATGCAAAAATCGAATGAATCCACCTGATACAAAGTAGGTGTATGATGCAAAGGTGATCCTGGAGGGTGCTGGAGCAAGGAAATTGATGTAGGACAGGGTTAATTGCAGAGAAAAGGCCCGGGGCCCATAACCTGTTGGAGGTGAATCCTAAGAACTACTGTGCTGAAGGATGATCACAGACACTGGAGAACAGATGGTGAAAGCTCTGTTAGATATATTTGTGAAATAACATGTAACTACACATACCTGGAGAACAGATGGTGAAAGCTCTGTTAAAGAGAGCATTCCCACGTCTCCAGGGATTAATGGCGCGGGCGCTTACGTAATAAGCGCCCATACAACGAGCAATAAACAGGGATTAGGAATTAATCTCAACACCTTCTCCATGTACCCTCCCGGGCCTTTCACAAACTGAAGCTATGTTACTAAGGCTCCCCTTGTACACTCATCTACTCCACTTCCTCGTGCTGCTTTTACCCCAACCACCTTGTATCAAGGATCTCCATCCTGGCCAGTATTGTGAATTATCATGTGCAATATGTAACTTGACGTCTCGCTGCGCTCTATACGGGGGTTGTATGTATAGGTGATAGTGTTCATCCCTTTGCTCTCCGTGCATCTTGAATATCATTCGAGATTTCCGTGAGTTGCTTTAACCTTGCTGATGACCTTGCTGAGTCTAGGTGGCAGCGTCATCGCTTGGCACACCGTAGCGCTCTTTGCAGTTTATCTACTTCGGCTCTTCGAAGTTTGGCGGTTTTGATGATTAAGTTGTCGCCTAATACAAACACAAGCAACAGTAAGGAACTTTACTGGCTCCGTCTATACACTGCCCTTCTACGTCCGCTGCAGGAGCCATGAAATGGACGTCGGGCGAAGTTCTGGATTCGAAGTTTGAATACTGGGAATAGCGGTGATGAGCCAAGCGTGGAATTTAAGGTCAGGTATGGTTGTCAAGATCGAAAAATTAGCTTCTATGTTTTGATAGAGGACATTGGTTGTTGTAGTAATGGGAGGTGTTCTTCATGGTGGGTTAACCGCTCAACTCATGTACCCAGGCGACCCTGCAGTTCTCAGTCTATGCAAAGAAGCGGCCAACCCTAAAAATGTATAAAGTAGTCACCTTGTCGTTGGGGATGTGGATTAGGTATATTTAATGTGAACTCAGGACTTAAACTATATATAAAAGTAACGCGGAGAACAGCAGTCAGAAGTAAACAAATTATAATGAAGCTGGGTCCCATCTGCCATTCATATTCTCTACTACCATGAAGAAAATGCGAGCCCACTGGCACTCCATCAACATTCCGCACTTTCACTTAAGTTTTGTACGTGAGAGATGGGGTCTTTTCTTCGCTGCGATTGCTGCGGATTGTAACTCCGAGCTCCCGTCCGAACACATTTCCACAATGAATTTGAAGAAGCTTCGAAACCGTCAGATCGCGACATCAGGCGAAGTTCCGAATTCGAAGTTTGATGATGAGCCAAGTGTCTGGTCCGTGGGAGTCAATTAGATTCCGCAAAAGGTCCCGTCGTCTTATGTTTAGACCGTGATCTGACAGCGAGATAGGTCGAGGCAAAATCCATGATCTCCAAAGCAACAGGTCCACTGTTTGAAGAAATCGTCAGATCACGATGGACATCGGGCGAAGTTCCGAATTCGAAGCTTGATGAGCCAAATGTCTGGTCCGTGGGAGCCAATTAGATTCCGCGAAAGATCCTCTCTCGCTCACCTCCTCTATGTACCCTTTCCGGGTGTTTCTCAAACTAAAGCTATGTCACCAGGGCACCATTTTGCCACTCTCATACTTCCATTTCCTCGTTCTTCTGCTTTTGAAGCCTTGCTGCATTTTTTTGGAACGTTATATGTATGTGGGCGGCATACATTCCTCCGCTCGCCATGTCCTTGGTATTTTGTATTCTTTTTTTTGAGATTGCTGTGAGTAGCAACATGCATGTATGCATTGTGTAATTTGACCTTACTGAGTCTCGGGTAGCGGTGTAAACGTTCACTGGCTCCTCACTTGACACACCCCAGCATCTTCGACCCATTTTTTCAGCCCCATTTCTCTTGTTGCCTCTAGTTTTTCTTCTCAGTGTTCGATTTCTGCCAGTCAAGTGTCACTACATGGCATTATTCTCACATGTTAGAAAATCCAAAACAAAGTCTACTACTCAAGCAGCATTCAATATCTCTCAATTAGTTCTAAGCAATTTGTCGATACATTCCTCTATTGCTACCTGTAATTGTATGATATCTCCATCCCCCGAACCCATGTACCCTGCTGCCCACCGTTGAGGGATCCCCAGGCCATTTAACATCCCCATCCCTGGCACTGGGAGTGACCGAAATGATTCTATAGCCTCAGGATCCTCATGTTCTACCATCCTCCACGTGCAGAAAGTGGGTACACTGGGCAGTTTTATATTGCGATTTCTGTGTGCTGACATGGGGATGATTGTGTAGCTGAGTCTGCTTTCAACATATTTGAGTTGTGGAGTTGGCATTTTTCCTCCCCCATTCTCCTTCTATCGTGTCACATATACACCATCCTTTCTCACTTCCACCCCTTAATGCCAATCACAATGCAAACAATACCAACATCACTGGAGAGCAAGCACACCCACACTACCACGCCACGCCACCCATCCCTCTTCTGAAAAAACACACATGCACCCCAATGCCATGGTGGAGGCACATTAGATATACTCGCTTGATTTTATGGTGTTTGTGGCATCATCCCAAATGACACACATGGCATTTGGGCATACTGTGGATGAGCTGTGGCTGTAGCTACCTGTTGCAGAGGATAGGTTGGTGGGCGTGCTGGAGAATGTCGCTGGGTGGATGTAGGAGAGACAAGTGATCATAGGAGGAGCTGAAAGGGGGAGAGTGGGAGCAGGGTCTGGCGGTGAAAGCTTTGGGGGTGCAGCTATGGGAATAGCAATATGGTGTGATTATGAAGATACAATCATAAAGCTTTTCCTTTTTGTTTTATTAAAAATGGCAAACACATGTGAGTGGTATGGTACATCTATTTGGCGTTCACGTGTTTGAATGGACTGTGACTACTGTAGTGATGTGTGACAGGCTAGGAGTCTCTCTCTGGCTCTCAATGTAACCCTATTGATGGTTAGCAGAAAGAGGGGTGTCGCTGTGCATAGTGAGTATATGATTCCTACACGAATGGTATGACCAGAGCTGATATTGGTTGAATCTCTGTGGCCCCAACCTTAACCCTAAGACGCATTGGGCGTCAACCAACTATTAAATTTCGAAGAGCCAAACATGAAGAGGGTGCCACATATGATGTTCAACCAGACTCGGACATGTTATCTCCATTAAAAATGCGGTAATGTGCAACTGTTCTGGATGACTACACTCGTACTCAGAGTCTGACACCAGAATGTTATAAGGCTCATGTTCTATTTATTTGTATCTATCGTCCTTTCATTCATTCCAACACATTGTCCGCTTAGCACTCCAGATGTCTTCTAAACAGAGCATCGAAACATTTGTTGTCAAGAAGAAGCTAGATTTGTGAGTAACTATCTCTGTTCAACGTTAATGACTCTTACAAGTTGGACAGTGTGGCTGTTCAATATGTTTCTACTGCTGCCTTCGGTGAAGCGAGGAGTAATTTTGCATAGAGCGTTTTCACCTCATTGCTTCGAACAGCACTCGTCATCTATGATATGCTTCTGATGCTCTGCTTCAAAGTAAAACATATCTGGGGAAGAAGATTCAAACTAGGAACAATCTTATACCTCTTGGCAAGGTACCCTGTCATTTTGGACTTATTAACTCCATTTCCATCCTTTTCAACTTTGAAGGTGAGAGGTCATAGGTTACTGAATGACCAGCACTCACACATCCATCTAGTAAATTTTCATGTTGCTTGACACAGTACCTAATGTCAAAATAGCGCATGCAACGACTGGGCACACTTTTCTCAGAGTATCAATGTTTTACCACCCTTGGGAATACAAGGTAATGACTTCTCCAGTCACCAAATGATATGCTTATGTGTTTACACGTCCAGGACTGCTAATGTCCCACGCATATGCTGTATCCCCCTACAAGAAAACGGTCAGCCTGGTACTTGGTCTTCTCTTTATTGGATCTGTCACGTGCTTGATGGTATGTCACTGCTTGTTCTCACTTGTCTCGCTGTAACGTCTATGGTGATTCATAGTATAGTGCGATCATTGATAGTTGCAGGCTAACCAATGGGGAGGTGAACACTATCTTATTGTGAGTCACGATGAACACTTCTTAATGACACGTACATTAACATTGCTGCAGGGGTGAGATGTCTCTCATTCTGCCATAGATATACAACTCATGTGATTTCCAGTGGATCTCATCAATAATCTCTTACTTATCACTTTTGACACGGTAGTCGTTGCAGTCACACTTTCTAATACCCTGGGGTCTATGAGGCAGCTAAGAGAGTTCCGAGTGCTCAAGTCAAAGTCGTTGACTCAGGTTTTGGCAGAACAAAGTAAGTCATCCCGTTTGTGTAGCTTATGGTGACTAATAATAAGCTAGGTGTCATGAGATATGGGTATATGCTTCACGATTGTTGTTAAAAGCGATGCCTAATACAAGGTCAGATTTGTGCTCACAATACCACTAACGGCCACCATCCTAGAGAAGGTACCTATTGATCTGTTCTTTGTAGGACCTGCTGCTGAAATATTTATCACAGGTCTTACGAGTGAATTTTTTTTGTTAGCTATTTCTTGGATATTCAACCTCTTAAACCCCAATAGCCTACCATTGCTCAAATCCTTATCCCCATACAAAGCAGGTCAGAAACCTAGGTCACGAACATTGGGGTACTTGACTGATACTACTTATAGCCTGTCTGTGATCATCGTATGCCGCATCTATTTGGACCTCCTAGAGAAGAATGCACATCCCAACGGCAGCACCCAATCATCTCCCAAACTCATAGGAAGGTTCCATGCTGCCACGCGACAGATTCACAATGCTGTCATGGGTGAATTTGTTGATTGGCAGCGATTCCCAGAAAAACGGACTGATCAAGGCTACCATAGGTGGAATCCGTATCCTGACTACTAGGCTGCCTGTGTGTCTCATCTAGTGAGAAGTAGTAGGTGGCGAGAACAGGTCACGTATTGTATGTCTAGGAATCAACAGCACCGGGGATAGAGACGCATAGCCGAGAAAAGATACTCACTACTAGAAAAGGAGAAAATCAATAGAGTAAGGAGAATAAGTCGGTGCTTAGCTGGAATATTTGAAATGCAGTGTAAGTCCTTTCTGGATCATAGCACAAAGTTGAGTTATTTGCATAGATGCAAATCACCAGAACCATCTGGATGGAGTAGAGTATATACACGATAATGTATAAGTTTTATCCGTGGAAATAATCTGTATAGAGAGAAAAATGTGAATGGGGCGTGAATGACCCAGTCTTGGCACCTACCGCCTCTCTTAAAATTTCCGCTTGGGTATAGTCATTTCCTGCACCCATTAAACGCATCTGGGTGTACGTGTGTTTCTCCGAAGGTAGGGCACTGGCACGGCGCTAGAATGTGGGTGTGCTTGCTCCCCAGTGGTGTTGGTATTGCTTGCATTGGAATTGGTATTAAGGCGTGGAAGTGAAAAAGGACGGTGTATATGTGATACCATAGAAGAGGAAATGGGGAGTACATCGCTCACATCACTACTCAAACTCGTTGGAAGCATGCTCAGTTATACAACCCAGCCAGCTGCATGTCAGCACAATCGCAATATAGAAAAGTACCCAATGTGTACCCACTTACAAAACATCCTTCAGCACAACGGGCGGTGCCCCTCAGCCCAGGTTCTCCTTTACTCCAGTACCCACTGGCCTCGGCACTCGGGACAGTCGGTGGGACATGCACCGTCTCCATCGCAGCCAGGGAACCCTGCCAGGGGAGCTATGGCCCGTCGAGAGCTTCGCTCCTTGCCCAAGGACATCCTCAGAGCATCCGCTCATTGGTGTCGCGCAGGTTAACGGTGGATGTGGCACCAGTGAAGGCGAATGACCAAACGGCGCACGATGCGTAGCAGTGAGGTTATCTAGGAACTGTGTAACCTGGTGAGATGGTGATGGTGACGAATTCTGTAAGAAGGAAGTTAATACTGTAGACTGTAAACTAGTTCTCACGCGTGATGTCTATAGGAACTGGAAATTGTTCAAACATTAGACGCTGATACATTTTGGTTCCGTAGCGCTCGCCTCATGCCTTGGCGGTTCTGAAAGGAAACGTTGCAAGAGGAGTGGCGCGGAGCAGGTGTTGAAGTTGGGAATTCCCTTCATTGTACATTCACTGGCGCTGACTGTGCAGCCACACGTTCACCAACTGCGTGGCCACAATCCATGTAGTATATATTACCTTGACATTTCATTCTCATTCCCTCAGTCCGTTACTTACAAGTAGACCTGGATTTGTGGGTTGTGACCGGTAGGAAAGAAAATTTAAATGATGACACAATGACAAAACAGACCGACAACGAGTATGGAAACAAAAGAGAGGCCAAAACCTAAACTCATTAGAGCTTTAGAATATTCCACTCACAATGGCATGTATCTTTATGTTGGATGGCATCAATCAGTCTGTGATTTATATGATATTATAATATTTCTCTTACGTTTACATTCACTTCCTGCTATGGGACTCGGTCGTGATCGGAATCAGTACGTGCTCCAGATCCGAACGATATGCAACTCCTCTTGTGATTTCTACTTTCAGATTCCCCAAGGCAATATACATCGGGCGAAGTCCGAATTCGAATATTGGGAGTAGTGGTGATAAACCAAGTGTCCGGTCCGTAGGAGCGAAATTCCGCGAACAGTGTTGTCACTGTTTTTCATCTCTATTGTCACTAATTTGGAGGCACAGTCAGAATACACAAGACATACAACCTCTTGGTCTATGCCTAACCAAGGAATAAAATATGATGAGTATTGGTTGGCTGTATGTGGCTAAGCTTTGTAGAAGCTGGATATCAGCACTAAATGTGAGACACTGGGCACGTCTATAGACTCATATAAGGTTATAGTTCTATTACTTGTTGTTGTGCTGTAGTGTAAATATGCTTTCCTGCTCGGCTGTCATGGGAATCATTACCTGCTCCGGATTTGAATGATATGCGACTCTTGCGATTTCTACCTTCAGAACCGCCAAGGCTCGATGGAAATCGGGAGAGGTTTGGAATATGAAGTCTGAATATCAAAATTCGCGGCGATCAGCCAAGTGTCCGGTCTGCTGAGTGTATACATATAGCACACCCTCATGGCAAGCCAGATATATTTAAATCTCATTTCCTTTATTTTCTTCGATAAAAGGCACCTAAAATCATCTAGTATATTTTTCAGAATTTTGCCGATATTTCTAGTGATTTTATCAGGTCTGTACTTCTATTTCTTGTGCTATTACTCGACGCGGCCCTTTACGATTTGCTCCCGCGTCGAGTCTACGCGAAGCGTCCCAGAATTTGGGTTGGAGCCGGTAGTTTGGCCACCCGACGCTCTGGGCGCCAAACGGCCGCGAAGAGTATATATGCGGGTGAGACACACCCACGTACTCCCTCTCCTCAGTGTTTGACACACACTGAGGAGGTGAGCCAAATGTAATATATATGTATTTATAGTAGCTGAAAACTCTCTAGTTTATTCACTAGGTAGCATTCTCAAATATATAGTGTTGACACACACTGAGGATTTTATTCACTAGCTACCTCAAGCATTTTTTCTACTGCACATAAATTCATTTTCCTGGGACCCATTGCCTTCACGCTCCGTGGGGGCTAAATTCCGCCAACGGTCTTGTCACTGATTCTATTGTCGCTAATTTGCAGGCAGAGTCCGAATACAAACATACAACCTCGTTGTCTATGCCTAAACAAGGATTAAAATGTGATGAGTATTAGTCGGCTATACACAACTAAGCCGTAGAAGCCCCATATCGGCGCTAAAGGTGAAACGCTGACCGCGTCTATAGACTGCATTCTCAGGCACGCTCCGAAGTCGAAATTTGAATAGCGGTGATAAGCGCTAGGATTGAGAAGCTGGCGGCGCCTATACACTGCATCCCCAGGCACGGTCCGAATTCATAGAATAGCCGTGATGAGTTCGGTCCCCCATATCGGCGCTAAAGGTGACACGCTGGCCGCGTCTATAGACTGCATTCTCAGGCACGTTCCGAAGTCGAAGTTTGAATAGCCGTCGGCGCCTATACACTGCATCCCCAGGCACGGCCCGAATTCAAAGAATAGCCGTGATGTCCGGTCCAATTTGATTCCGCGAAAGGCTATTTTCTTACTGTAGCCGCACTCGGAACCTCGGCTCCTCGAGTTAGGGTGAAGCTGACATACAAAAATACCTCTTTTCTTCATATCCTGTATATTTCGCGGAGGAAAAATTTTTTCTTGGAACGTTGTGCGGATGGAATCAAACAAATTCTTACAATTTAGTTAAAAACGATGGAATCTCCCGCTCCGTAGGACCTAAATTCTGCCAAAGGTCTTTTCACTGTTTTTAGTCTATTGCCTCGCGGTATCAGAATACAGATAGAACCTCTTTGTTTATGCCTAACTAAGGACTACATTTAGCTTTATATGGCTCCGCTTCTCGTAGAAGATGAGCCGCATATCAGCGCTATACGTAGTCGGCGTCTATAGGGTGCATCCCAGGCACGTACCGAATTCGAAGATTGGGGATAGCGCTGATACGCCAAGTGTCCGGTCCGAAACAATTAGATTCCGCGAACAGCTATTGACTTAGGCTTAAACAGACATGAGACATATAAATATGGCATATCATCCTGTATTTGTGTTGGAGCGGAAAAGGAGTTTCTTGGATGTTGCATCGATGGAATCACCCCAAAATCATGTAATTTTAGCTAGAAACGCTGGAATGTCCTGCTAGAGTGCTCAAGGTACAGTGGGGTAGGCGAGTGAGCGGTGCATCAACACCATGGAAAACGACGGACCATGAAAACAGGGGTGTCGTCAAAGCGCTGACCCGATTAGATTTCGCAAAAGGTCTCGTCTCTGTTTTAGCGCCACGGTTACCATTAATGTATGCGGCCCTAGCTACATGACCTGATCTGGCATTCGCAGTTCAACATCTCAGTCAATTCACTACCAAACATAATCATGAACATTGGACTGCAATAAAACACATACTACACTATCTAAAAGGGACAATAGACGAAGGAATTGTATATCGAAGGGGAAGTGACCTACAATTAGAAGTATTTGTCGACGCAGATTTCGCGAACAGAAGCGATGCATTGTTGTTTTGGATCCTGAGAATTAGACAAAACTTTGGTGTTTAATCTAATTGCTCAGACTTTGATTAGACCTTTGAGTTACTGATCACTTGTAACACAAACTATTTTAACGAAGAACCCAATTAAGAAATTATACTCCGGAATGCTCAATAATCAGTATTGCAATGCAATATTGCAAGTAGATTGTATATGAACACTCACGTAGCTGTGTTATAGTTTTTCTGTAACTCTGCTAGTCTGTAACGAAAGTCTGCAGGTCCAGTTACTTTGCCAATATGTAGGAAAGTTACTTAGGACTTAGTGATTGCAGAATTGAATTAATAGTATAAGTGATTATGCTATTGATTCAATTGCTTGCTAGATTTATATTCCACTCACCTATTCTGTATCTAGTTTTCTACTGTATTTGATGTTTTTGTATTTGTGGATTTCTAGCCACTACTTCGGTAGTGAAGCTAATATAGCCGTGTTCTTCGGAACACTAATGGCTGACTAATCAAGTCTTCGGACCTGATTACTCAAGCAGACTTCGGTCTAGCTTGGTTGAAGATGTGGGAACACACTTCTTAGGCTTTGCAAGATAAAATGTTGTTATTTTCAAGGCAGGAGAAGCCCTCCTTTTATACCTTGTGGAGCAAGGATTACTAATGTACAGGAACATTCTATCTATAAATAATATGGAAACTAGTAGAAGTTTATGGAATACTCTGGTACCTTCTAACCAATCAGATCTCCTGGCATTTGAATCACATGTTAGTAACAAGGTCATGTATTGCGTCATCTAGGCATGCCAGCCAATCAGATCCTCTGGATCTTGGATCACATGTCACTTCCTGAGTCATGTGTGTAGTCATGTTTGTGGTTTCTGACTCAGAAGTGCTGTCTTCCAATCAGAATCCCTGGATCTTGAGTCTAACTGAGTCATGTTTTATTCACATGACTCCATTTCTGGGCTTGGCTGGCCTTGCACAGCTTTTGTACTGCCATGCACATTTAGGTGTAGTCATGGTAACATGGCTGATTAATTGTTTGTGCTGATCCAAACAATGAGTCAGCCTGTGTGGCACTTTTTGACTCTATTTCAATCTGAGCTGCTGGATCTGAATTGGAGCCATTCTGCCAGAGTTTGTGGGTGCCAGTTGATTTTGGGAGCTGAGTGTGAAATGAGGCCGCGCGACGGTGAAGCGTCGCGCGCGTCGGAGTTTGAATTAGCGCGAGTGAATTACGAGTGAAGTGCCGGCCAGGGAAAATATATTTTTAAAGGCCGGGAAAATATCAGAAAAATCCAGAAAAATAGTCCATTTATAAGGAGATGTTTGGATGGTAGTACAGAGTCTTCTTTACTCTATTTTTGTGATTTTTATTGATTTTACCAGAATAAGCAGTATTTTTGAGCAAACATTTGGAAAGAATTCATTTTTTAGGTGATCCCCAACAATTGTCTATTGGCGGTTATATTACACTAATGAATGGGGGAGCCATCTCATGGAGTTCTAAAAAGCAAGTACTGTCGCTTTATCCACTACCGAGGCCAAATACAATTCATTATCCAAAGGCGCTAAACAATTGATATGGTTACATTGATCGTTGATGGATCTCAGAATACAACAACCGGAACCGACATCAATAAGATCCGATAATCTATGCGCCATCGCTATTTCACAAGACGCCCGTTACCACGCGCATACCAAGCACATCAATGTCACGTATCATTACATTCGCGAGATTTTGGCAAACAATGATGCCATACTCACTTACGTACAGTCAAAAGAAAATCCAGCAGATATATTGACGAAGGGACTCAAAAAACAGCAACATAATTACCTCAAAGCTAAATGCAGACTTATTTGAGATGAGGGGGAGTATTAGAATAAATAACTAATCAGTAATATTAATAAGCAGTACCGAAGACCAATCGGACAGGAAGGATCAGATATTGAAGGAAGTAACTAGAATATACTACTGGCATCATAAATAGTCCAGTAGATTACAAATAGTTAATCATTGCCTCTCTCTAGAGTATAAAAGCACTAGGTAGAAGGACAACAGAAGAATAAGATATTATTTTAAAAAGACAGAAATCCTCTAGTCTAAATATCCTACTGCATAAAGTCTAACAGCCGTGATGTCCGGTCCAATTTGATTCCGCAAAAGGCTATTTTCTGAGTGTTAGGGTGAAGCTGACATACAAATTCTTGTCTTCGTATCCTGTTGGAGGTGAATCTTGTTGAGATTAATTCCTAATCCCTGTGTATTGCGTTGTATGGGTGCTTATTACATAAGTGCCTGCGCCATTAATCCCTGGAGATGTGGGAATGCTCTCTTTAACAGAGCTTTCTGTTGAGATTAATTCCTAATCCCTGTATATTGCTTGTTGTATGGGCGCTTATTATGTAAGCGAACGTGCCATTAATCCCTGGAGACATGGGAATCCTCTCTTTAACAGAGTATTTACCATCTGTTCTCCAGGTATGTGTATACATTATCATTCACTAATATATCTCAAACAGAGTATTCACCATCTGTTCTCTAGTGTCTGTGTATTGTAGAAACAACTTAGACGATGTAAGCTACAGTTGAGCGAACTGGAGCTGTACATCTATCTAAGTACACTATATATACTACACAGTTTATTGTCTCGGTAGCTTCTCTTTTATGTGACTAAAAAGGAATATAAAAGCTATTGTGGAAGACAATTAAGATGTATGAGACAAAAGGAATTGTGGAAACAATAGAAGTTACACCACTACGGCGCCGTTAGACTCAGAGTTGGATCGAGTGGACCTAACTTTTACTACACTGTGATCATCCTTCAGCACACTAGTTCTTAGGATTCACCTCCAACAGGTTATAGGCCCCAGGCCTTTTCTCTGCAATTAATCCTGTCCTACATCAATTTGCTTGCTCCAGCACCCTCCAGAATCACCTTTGCATCACACATCTACTTTGTATCTGCGGATTCATTCAATTTTCGCGTTTTTCGGCGTTTTGGCAACCAAACCTTCAACCTTCACTTTCCCCCCGCTCGAACGCTACACGGGCGCTTATATAAGCGCCCATACGCCGTGAACCTCCCCAACATACCTATCTACCCACACAACTGTCCAATACCTGCTGTGACACTCATTTTATCAGTCATATTACATTCTTTTCTTCTTATCCCTCTACCAGGCCAAGCCATCTATTGTTTCTGCCAGTAGGGAGGGGCTTGCACGTCATTAGGACTGAGCCACACCCAGAACAACCGTTCGGACTCTGGGTTAGGATACTATTTTAGTATAGACATGAGTGCAACAGCAGAGGTCAGAACAATGGAGGTAGATAACAAGTTGAATGGTTTCAACTACAAAAATTGGGCATTGGACATGGAAAATGTTCTCAAGAGAGCCAAAGTATGGCAGATTGTCACTGGAGATAAAAAGGAACCTAAAGGGGCAGCTGCAACACTAGCAGCAAAAG
>QMFG01000149.1:0-10346 GCA_003314545.1 Ramaria sp. MG151 | reverse complement strand
AAAACATCTTCAAGGAACTTGGGTATAATGTCCAGGGACCATCCACACTTTATGTTGACAACCAGTCATCCATTGCTGTGGCCAGAAATCCAGAACATCATGGTCGTATCAAACATCTGGATCTGAGATATTACTGGCTAAGGGATGAGGTGAACAAAGGGAAGATTAGGATTGAATACTGTTCAACAAACACCATGCCTGCAGATCTCCTTACAAAAGCACTCCCTAAACCAAAGATAAAGGAGACACTTGAGATGTTGGGATTAAAGGGTTGACTTCTTTTATTTTCTTTCTCTCTATTTTTCACAGGGATGACTCATTAAGGGGGAGTGTTGAGATTAATTCCTAATCCCTGTTTATTGCTCGTTATATGGGCGCTTATTACGTAAGCGCCCGCGCCATTAATCCCTGGAGACGTGGGAATGCTCTCTTTAACAGAGCTTTCACCATCTGTTCTCCAGGTATGTGTAGTTACATGTTATTTCACAAATATATCTAACAGAGCTTTCACCATCTGTTCTCCAGTGTCTGTGATCATCCTTCAGCACAGTAGTTCTTAGGATTCACCTCCAACAGAGTGATAGACTGGTAGAGTATATAGTAAGGTTTGGAGATGAATCTGTGATCATGTGTAGCTGCATGCTTTGAGATGTGCCTGTCTATGAAGTGACAGGTTGGTAGGTGATAGTTTAGAGTGCTTTGGACACTTGTACTGCTATTTCAGCCATCCTAAAGGTGATAAGCTGCATGGTAGATATTAGCTAGGGAGAGTTTGACAGGACGATTCCTAGAAGACTTAGAGAAGTCAGGGGAGTGTTTAAAACATTTTTTTGAGATGGTACCAATGCTGATACCAGTAGAGGATGATATATGACAAGTATTTTGGTCAGAATTAAGTCTAGAAATGATTATGTTGAGTTTATCAACAGAGAGAGGTTTTATAGAATAATGTGGATGAAGTTCTGGAGTTATTGATGCTTATTTGTGCCATTTGAACTTCTTATATATGTCACATGATTTCTAATCATATGACCTGAGCTAATACCTCAGTAAAAGCCTCCAATTTTAACTCTCACTCATTAACTGTTAGTAACAAAACTGTTTGAATAAGACCTAGGATAAGAAATAATACTTTGGGAAGGTTTGCATGGATTTGCTAGATTCTTTTTTTTTCTTTTGCAAGAGAGCTGAGCTCATAGAGCATATGACATAATATTTTAATGATTTTACAAATTAAATCAAATTTCCTATTAGGTATACAACCCCAAACTTCCAAACATGCAGTTTTGTTGCTTATTGCATGCTTCTCATGCCAGCTACTTTAATATATAGTATTTCAAGGAAATCTGCCATAGCACTTACTGTTAATGCCTAGGGATTGGGACCTGGCCTCCATCCTCAACTCTTTCCTTTTTTAGATGCAACAAGGGGTGAATTCTATACTATTCTATACTATCTATATCTATCTATACTATAAAGTGACTGGCCTAATGCTTATCTAATGGCTGAGTCATTAAGCTGACTTTCAATCCCCGAGCGCCCACCCAAACAGAGCGCCCAGCAAGGTTTTGAGTCGCCCCGCGCCATTTCCATGCTGCTCATGCCATGTGGCCACCAGCGCAGCTATCGTGAAGATAATGAGTGACGAAATAACATTCTGTTACGTAACCGTGACAATAGCCCTGTAATACCGTGGGAAAGGATTTGGCATTGATGATTGATGATCTCTTCTCTTACAGACGTTATATATCTATAGTCAAAAAATCACTGTCTAGTGGTGCTTATTAAAAATTAACGTGGGTGCTCAAAGATTTAAAATTGGAACATTTTGTGTACTACTTAAGATCCCCTGCCTTTACCTATTCAATGTTCAATTGAGGCACAAAACACAAAATGTGCAATCTTCTAGGTAATCCTCAGCATGGATATCAATGAGTAACCTGAAGCTTGCGGATTCAATGTGATCAGAACCATCAAATAACTGACCATGCGGGTTAAGTTGTACACCCTTGTTAATATTGATCTTGCACTGTTCTATATACTCCATCAATGCGAAGAAAAAGGGTCAGCGTGCGGATTTACCGGCGGATTACTCAAATTTTGGCGGGCCCCATGTCGGAGTGTTTTCCAGGAAAATTAAATCACGTGATCGCGTTAAGGTTATATTCCCTCACACAGCTGGGACAGTTCCGATGCTTCGACGGCATTCTGGGCCTACGATAGCACTGCGCGGGGCCACTGTGGACGGCGGGGCCCGCCTGATCTCCTCGCTACCATTTCGGAGGGCTTATGTGACCATCAAGCAACCTTCACGTCCTTCTACCTCCGATTCTACTACGTCAGAGATGGGCGTCAGGTCCACGTCGCAGAATTTTGCAACATTTTATTTGGACATGATTCGGAGTCGATTGAGAAAGCACGCGAGCATGCTCTCCTCGGCTACAACTCTTAACTTTGCTGAGATAGGCGGTCGGTTAAACAATGTCACAGGCTATGAACATATCGAGAAATTAAAACACAAGGTTGTTGAGACGGGTACGGTATCCTTAATTCACACTAGACCATAGTCTGATCGTTCCCCATAGAAGCAGCCATAACTTCCAAGCGACAGGCTTCCCGAGATGCTAAAGTGACCTATGAGACAGCCGTGGCACGACGTTCAAATTCACAACGGGAGGTAAATGACCTTTTACAGCGCAAATCAACCTGGACCGATTCGGATGTGAGCCGTTTCACTGCTCTGGTGCGGCAGGACCATCTGTACGAACAGGAGGAGGCCAGTGCCAAAGCGCAGGTCGCTGTGGCGGAAGCAGATGTTGAAAGCGAGTTCAACGAGCTTATGCGCACGATTCTCAATCGCTACCACGAGGAGCAAATTTGGAGCGACAAGATCCGGAGTCTTTCGACGTACGGTTCTCTACTCGCGCTGGGGGTGAACATATGTGTTTTCATCCTTGCAATTGTTGTGGTCGAGCCTTGGAAGCGTCGACGGTTGACACAGGCGTTCGAGAGGCGGGTTGAGCAGCTCTCTCTGGAGAATGGTGAGATGCTAGGGAAGGGTATGAGTGATCTTGCAGAGCACTTTGCGAGACAAGAGGCTGTTCTCGCGAAGATGGCCAGCGCATTAGCACGCGACGACATCGGAGAACATGTTACCAGGGGCCAGCCCGAGGAAAGTGAGGCGGCGGCAGATCCAACGTTATTGATAGCGAAGACAGCTAAATCCGCAAGGGATCGTGACTTATGGATCGCAGGGACGGTAGGAGCATTGGGTGGAGGGATACTGACCTACATATTAGGATTCTTGCAGTAGTATGTATACCACAGCATGAGTTCAGGTTCCCTTGTGCCATTCATAGAAGCACAGGCTTATACGTAATAGGTTAACTCACGTGCTTGAGTGTTGAATTCCCCTTGTCTCAAGGTTACCGAAATTTGTTGCGGTGCTACGAGACCGACCTTCTTTCTTCGCTTTCCTTTAAGTGTTTTGCGCTTTCTATGTCGGGTAATCTAATGGACCAAGACTCCGGACCACCTCCACCATATGAAGAGTGGGCTCATCCCACATCGAGCTCATTCGCAAGTCAGGGCCTTTACCAGCCTCACCTCAACAGTGGCTATACACCAGCCCAACACTGTCTTGCCGGCCAGAATCTACAGAAATTTTATGAGGTGTTAGTGTTCATTATTATATAGGATAATGAATAGCTCCCAATCTCACTGCTCAGCTTGATCGATGCGTCCAATCGACCTTCAGAGATCTTTTGTCGGATGGTAGATGCCCTTTTCTTTTATATGGACCAACATTGCAGCCGGTTTCGTGGCACGCAGTTCATAGAGCCTGCCAAACTTGCATGGCTCGGAGCTGCTCTAGGTCAAGGCACTGAACTGGTGAGATCACAACTGAAAATTACTTGGATACAATTGAGTAAACTATATATAGTGTGTGGTTGTCCAGCAGCACTTGCCTTCTTTGTACGACATTGCATCGATACCATATACCGTGAGTCTATGCTTCGAATTCTCAATCATGCTTATGGAGTATCACTAAATCATTGTCAGTTCAATCACACGCAGACACCAGTCCTAGGCAGACGCGGACATCTACATTTATGTGTCTTCGAAGCATGTGCTGATCCTGCTTACATTCAACAGGTGTGTTTAAATATACGATTCAGAGATTGATCTAATCTCGGGCTCCAGAAATGGAATAAGATACTGAATGTCTTTAAATTGCGCGATCCGCTGATGAACTTGCCATTTCCCACACCCATCCCTTGTTATGCATTTCCTTCCACGCCGGACTCTGTCTTGAACCAAGTGTACACCAATTGGCAGACCGAGGTAGCCTTACACCTCTCGCGTCAAACATCAAGACGAGCAATGCCTACGCTGCAGCGGGCAGACTCCGCCGGACATGATATCCAGCATACCTCCAGGACGGCGCAAGCACAGCAGGCAGCTTCCGTTGCAAGGCGGACCGCATTCCGAACGATGCAACAATACGACAAGTTGCAGGCGGTCCAGGCAGCGAAGGGTAGATTATTGCAACTTGAAACATCTCAGAATCTTCAAGCGCGGACATTGGAGCTGGCACGGATAGTGGAGAAAGTGGATGGAGAACGAAGGAGCAGCTCGCGTAAATCATCGACGGCGCAGGTGCGGCAAGCGGTACCCATCGCAAGGTTGGCCGCATTCCAAACCGTGCAGCAACTCGAAAGGCAGCGGACCCCGGCAGCAGAGAGTAGCTGGACGCAATCTGAAACGCCCCAGAATTCCCAGAACGCGTCTGATACACAGGGTACTCCGGGTCGGTCATTTGAGGTGTCACATGGGGAGGAAGCGGATCAGGGACGAAATAAAGGCCTGCACAGGTCACCAACGGCGCAGGTGCAACGAGCGGTTTCCATTGCAAGGAGGGCGGCGTTTCAGACCGTGCAACAAACTGACAGGCTGCAGAAGATCCAGGCTGAGAAGAATGACACGACATGATACATTTCAGACCCGCAAGTGTTCGATACTCAGGCTAATCGGGATTTGGAGCTGTCACGACGGCTTCTACGAACCGCGTCAAGGTTGACTTCATGTTTGGATGTGTTGGATGGAAGGAATCTGATGAAGTTTGACGGGAAGAAGCACGAGGTCGACAGTTGTTCGCAGTAAGTTATGCCTTGTATACCATGTACTGCATGTATCAGACGGTCATAAAGGGAATTTTTTTCAACCTAATGCTGCCAGGAGAAAGAAGCATCATTAGTTGAAAGCATCATTAGTTGATGATTCATTTATGCGGAGTACAGCCCTGGGCGCTTTTGCTGACCAAACTAATTTGAAGCGCTGGCTGAATCTTGACCGTGGATTTGCGAACCTCTCTCTCTCATCTTCAGCGACCCAAGTCTGGTGTGTCTCTGCAATCCCGCATTATCTTGGCACCTTCCAAATGCAACTCATTTGACCGCTTTCCTGTCTCTACATGCAAGGAGCAATTAATTCTCTTGAAAATATACACTATTCATCAATTTATTCTCTCAATGTCTCCCGCTCTGGCAGATCAGCTGGAAGTCTCTTGTTGCATGGCACGCGTTTGTGTTTCCCAAATCATCACATCCACATTCGAAAAAGAAAGGGAAAGCAGAACTCGCTAGCTGCTCTGACTTCTGAATGGGATTTCGATATTTTATTTTGCCCGTGTCCACTAAGGTGATACATACTGATGCAACTTACATTTCAGACGACTAGGCAAGAGAGTCATCGAGAAATTGGAAAGTCTTGAATACTTTACTATTTTCCGATCTGTTTATATCCCAGTCTACTCTATCATCAATACAATATTTCCACCATGAATGATTATTTTGTAGTCAGAATAGCCTTCTTGAATAAACTTGAATAATCCACATGACAGCCACTTCTGACACAATCAACTTGTTGTGACTAGCCACAGATCATCCATTCAATAAGCACTAATGATTGATGTAGACCTATGCTCCATGAGAAAGAGGCATTGATATGTGTATCAAAATCCAGAGTGGCACATGAAGTGAGAGGGTGAGTAACATTAAGTACTGCTAGAATGTCTTTCCACCAGAGTTCCAAATACAGGCAGGAATATGATGGAGCATGGGGAATTTGGAGATCAAAGATTATAGGGCTGAAGAGAATACCAGTGTCTTTATAGACAAAGCAGATATGCTGTACCCAGACTAGTGTTGGTATTACAGATTATTACAAGCGGTAGAAGCTACTTACAGCATTAGTAAGCAACTAGTATAGTAGCTTAGCTGAGTTTGTATTAGAACCTTAACACGTTTCTACCTGATACTTCCATGCGCAAGGCCGGTTACTGCCTCTGCAGGTAGCCAGCTGCATTAGAAGTTGCAACAACTAGCACATTCACAGTGGGTTTTGTAGTGGTCAGTTGGGCTGATGAAGTTGTTGACTTTGTCAAGGATTTTGATACATTTTGTGCAGAAGAAACAGTGTAAAGAGGAGAGAACAAATACTATAAAAACAAAGAAAAGGTGAAATAATTACCTTCAATGTCAGGATGATACCAAGGTATCCTGAGAGAAGTTATAACTGCAATGATTGTCGGGGGACAAGCTATTGGCTAGGTAATATCCCCTCCGTTAGGTCTGCTAACAGGTGTATCCAGGCATGGTTGAGGTTAAAGGAATACATAAAATCTAAAAGATTGTTAGAATCAGTGCCAGTGGGTGAATGGAAGAAGATAAAGCTGTCCACCTATTTCATTACTGTATTGATACCAAAGTGATAGGTAATGTTGGTATATCAGCAAATGACCCTTGAAAGTGACCTGAGGGGTTAAGCCAAAGAATGCGATATTCAACCCAGGTTTGGTTATCTTACATAATTGTTATATATTATTTGTACATTGGTGGATTTGGTATCATTTAGTGATGTCTAAGTATACAGTCTGAGTGCCTGTAGGGCAGGTAGCAGTCTGAAAGATGAACAGTTAACTGCAACTCCTATTGATAAAATGAGAGAGAAGTGGTGTAAGAGTGTCACATCCTGTACAGTGATTATGGACCTCTTTTTAGTACATATTAGATTGAATTGGATCCACATTTGCCCAATTATAGATTCTTGTAAATAGTTTATATAAAATTAGAGAACTTAACCCCCTCTCATTAGGACTTCTGTCTGTGTCTCTGGCAGAAAGCCTTCTTACAGTGGTGAGCAAGAACATAGTGCAGAGGTAAAAGAAGAGGGAATTGCCAAAGACTGGCAGGAGAAGGAAGGGGGCATGGAGGTGAGAGATAGATAGAAGGGAAAGTTGCTCAGAGGTGAAGACAAAGTGAGGTAAGTGGAAGTACTGAAGGGATGGATACATAACAATGGTAGTGGTAAAGGGATGAAATGCACTGAGGTGAATATGAAGGGAGAAGACCCAGCATGCTGACACTAGTAGAGGATAATATTTGATAAGTAGTTGTGTTATCATTATTTAGTAAATCTCTTATTATAATTAGTCCCTCTTAGTTTAGCACTGTACCCTAGGAACCATGGTGGACTCCTAATGTTTCAATCCTAGTATCCATGTGTCACAATCATGGTCTGTCCCTTATCTTAGTCTTCCAAACAGTTTTCTTCCAAACAACCTGTCAAGATCATGATTTGTGTCTTACTCCACCTTCCGAACCATCAATGATTTTGTCACACATGTGCCATTCAATATTTTGTCACCCTTAACACCATGATTCACCCTGATAACATCACAAGGATCCAACCAATAGATCAGGTCCTGTTATGACCCTTTTCTCTGAAAAGAAGCATCTACACTATCCCCATCTATTTCTAGGAACTCAATATCAGGGTTGATTCTATGCTTCTAAAAGCTTATGGTGACAGGATATATGATTCAATATGTTGGCGCATTCATCTCCAACATTCAGGGTCATTGTTTAAAGAAATAGCACAAGGGTTCCTCTATCCGAAAAGACACACGATTCAGAAACAAGTTTCAGGATTTATTTCTAGTTTGTTAAATCTTTTTCCTATTCACAATTTTCCTCCAACCCTTGTTCTCTATTTTCTATGGTCGTTAATTAGCATACATGTAACTTAGCTACTTTCCGATCCCCATGGACTCCTCTCCATTTGCTCCTGCTTCCGAACCATCTAGTATATAAGTAGCACATTCACATGTATGTTCCCCAGTTCAATTATTGTACGTCTACTTGATTGTCCTACTCCAACTTGCCAAATCATTGTGAACTACACTAGAACTACAACTTTACATTGGAGTGAGTACTCTAAACTTATCTATATTGGTTTAAACACACTTTGAAAGAATGTGAGACCACTGGCTGTGATCGACATGGACTGGAAGTTCATTTGATCCACGAGAGAGAATCCTTTTGAAAAACCTCTCTCTTCGGAACTATGCACTTTTTCGCAAACCTTCCGAAAGCCATTTGCTTTTACTGTAGGATTCCCATTCGCTTTCGAATATCACTTCATTAAGATAGAAACATTTTCGAACGTTACTACTAACATTACATTCATCTATAACATTTATCTTTGATAATTGAATTCTGACACAACCCATTTGGAATCCAAATCATCACAACCTCCACTGTAAGGGCAACCCTCCTAGCGTCCGTAGGTACCTAGTAGAGGGGAAATCCAAAGAGATATATATATGTATAAGAATATACAGTGAAGGAACTCTCACCTAGTAGAGGGGAAATCCAAAGAGAAAAGTCTAGGGATCCCCGCTACTAGTGAAAAAACTATATACGACTACCTAACGCCCAACCAGGGGCACTCCTACGCGCTGTCAACCCTGCCCGACTTCTATCCCCATAAGGCACTTCGACCCTGACGAAGGTCGGATGTCGGGCCGAAGGTTCGGATTAACTATTCAAGTTCCACCTCGAGGTTGGCTGAGGTCTCGGGTGGTCTGAGGTTTCGGACTAGAGGCCCGAGACTTTGGGTTCGTGTTTGGAGACTTCGGGTCAAGGACCCGAGGTTTCGGACCAAGGTTCCCGCGCCTCGGACTTGTGTTTCGCATGTGTAGGGGCCTTGGAGATGGAGGGCCAGGTGAAAATAGGTTGTCCCCTGACATCAGCCCCCTCCGAGAGTGCTGCGTCCTCGAAGCACGTGCTATAATGGTGTCGAATGCTGCCGAGCGAACCCTCCGAGGTGCTCCGGAGTGCGCTTGATAGAACTCTCGGATTTTGTCTGGGGCCGAGACATCTGTTTCTGAAACCCAAGTGTTCTCCTCATACCCATACCCTTCCCATTTGATCAGGAACTGTAGTTGGCCTCTGTGGAACCGACTGTCAAGGATCCGTTCCACTGTGTAGTGCTCGGCCCCATCTACAATTTCGGGTGGGGGTGGCGGCTTGGACTTCCGACCAGGAATGGGGTCTTTGGGCGCCGGAAGGAGTTTGACAACGTTGAAGACTGGGTGTAATCGAGCCATTGATCGTGGTAATTGGAGGCGGTATGTGTTGCGTCCCACCCTCCGTTGGACGACATATGGCCCGAGGTAGCGGTGTGCAAGTTTTGGGGACGGTCGGGTCGTCCGAATGTCCGAAGCGTCCAGAAACACCCGGTCGCCCACCTTGTATTCCGGAGCTGGGGTTTGGCGTTAGTTGTAGTACCGAGCCATGTCATCCTTTGCCTTGGCTAACGCCGACTTAGCTTCCTCTAACGATTTCTCCATTCGGTCTTTGAACTCGTTCACTGTCTCTAGGTGGGATTCGGGCTGTCTTGGTTTGAATCCCATCCGAGGATGTTGGCCGGTGTCCAACATGAAAGGCGTCTCTTGGGTCGCAGAGTGTACATGGTTGTTGTATTGAAACTCTGCGAGCGGGAGGAGTTCGTCCCAATCGTCCTGGGGTTCATCAATGAAGATCCGAAGGTACTGCTCTAATTCCTGGTTGACACGTTCGGTCTGCCCGTCAGCCTGTGGGTGGTAAGCTGTAGTGGCTGCGAGTTTGATACCGAGTAGTCAGTAAAGCTCTCGCGTGAACTCCGAGACAAATTGCGGGCCTTGGTCGGAGACAATCTGTCTCGGTAGTCCATGCAGCTTCCAGACATGCATGAGATAGAGTCGAGCGGCTCCTAATGCTGTGACCGTAGTGTTGGTCGGAAGGAAATGAGCTCGTTTGCTCACCGAGTCTACCACATTCATGACTGCGTCGAACTGTCAGAATCCAAATAATAGCAACAAATGTTGTGGATGAATGTTATGTTAGTACGAGTATTCGGAAATATCTCTAATAGTAACTGAATGGATTTGGAAGGTAAATAGAAATCCTACAGTAAAAGCGAATGACTTTCGGAATGTCTGCGAATGAAGTGCATAGTTCCGA